>JAJJBR010001205.1:0-17707 GCA_022817965.1 Solanum lycopersicoides
GATCTACATGAAGTGTTGACTTCCTTGAGAAATATTCACTCATGAATTCTCATGAGGTGAGGCCCCATTACCGAATGGTATATAGAGGGAATACCTATCTCTTAGTTCTTGAACTATGTTGCCACCATAGGATACTAGCTAGTGGATCCACCTAAGATAGCTATGTTTACATTAGGTTCTACCTTGGCCGGTAGACCACCTTCCATCGGTGTAAGGTTTCATAACACCGGATTCCACATTCGATTATGTGGTCTATGTCGGTTAAGGCAAATGTTCCCTAAACTCAAATGAATGAATAAGATATAGACTAATCAAAATAACTTGAAAGGTTGGCTATAGCTTAGGTAGGGGTATGGGACTCTACCTACGCCTTGCACTAGTTTTCCTTGATAGGAACTTTGAGAGGTCAATATTATATATGTAAAGAGATGGTATAATGTAAATGGTTTGTATGTTGAATAACATGCTTATGAATATAATATTGTTGTCTTTGCTTGAAGAAGGACGTATTATGATATGAAGAGTATGTTGGTAAGCAAATTGCTAATTTTAGTCTTGGTAGGTTACTTGATTGAGTAGGAGACATGGTAATTTTACTTGATCATTGCACTTGTGATTTATTGAAGGTTATCATTAGTATACTTTGCTTTGATATGGTTTAATTGCATATGTAGTCTATTATGTTTTTCATAAATGTCCCTTTTTAAATATATTTGATTGATAATTGTATATGAGATTACATACTTAGTACATGTGGAGTACTAATCCCTTTTCTTTCCCTTTTCCCAAACATTTTAGGTTCGGGTCGTTGAGCTTGATCCAAATTGCTAGGAAGGAAGACTTGGGTATTTTGCCATCCAAGGGGTAGGTCCTCACTCTCTCGAGGACTTGGCCGATATCTCTCTTTTATGATGTGTAGTTACTATGATTCTATGTTGACTCTATTATTCTCTTGAGACGATGTAGTAGACAGCCTATATGCGGCTTCTTTCATTTGATGTAGGGCTATGCCCAAGACTTATTGTAATCGATAGATGGTTTATGAGATGAGACGGTTTTATGACTATTATTTTCTAAATATATAAGTGTATGAAATAAAAGTAGAAGACTAAGTAATCTTCGTATATGAACAAGTCTATGTATACTTGATATATATAATGATGTGTATGTAGAGGTCTATGTAAACCTCCGAGTAGTTTAGATAAAAATTTTTTTAATTCTTTCTGATTTTAGATCGATGAATGCTATGACGAAGCTAAGAGGCTTGTCTTAGTCCTCCGAGAGGAGACGACGCCGGTTACGTCTAGGGGGTAAACCGGATGTTACAAAATAGCCCCGAAGCGCGCATACCCCTATTTTGACGATTTTTCGTGTGCTATAGTAAACCATTTTTTGGGTGATCGGATCCCGACGTCAAAACTGCCAAAATTATTTGTGGACGTCCGTGAAGACCTTGGCTATGCATCCGGTTGGCCCTCACGGCCATTCCGATCCATTTTCAAGGTCAAAATAGCCCCGAAGCGCGCATACCCCTATTTCGATGATTTTTCGTGTGCTATAGTAAACCATTTTTTGGTGATCGGGATCCCGACGTCAAAACTGCCAAAATTATTTGTGGACGTCCGTGAAGACCTTGTCTATGCATCCGGTTGGCCCTCACGGCCATTCCGATCCATTTTCAAGGTCAAAATAGCCCCGAAGCGCGCATACCCCTATTTCGACGATTTTTCGTGTGCTATAGTAAACCATTTTTTGGGTGATCGGATCCCGACGTCAAAACTGCCAAAATTATTTGTGGACGTCCGTGAAGACCTTGTCTATGCATCCGGTTGGCCCTCACGGCCATTCCGATCCATTTTCAAGGTCAAAATAGCCCCGAAGCGCGCATACCCCTATTTCGACGATTTTTCGTGTGCTATAGTAAACCATTTTTTGGGTGATCGGGATCCCGACGTCAAAACTGCCAAAATTATTTGTGGACGTCCGTGAAGACCTTGTCTATGCATCCGGTTGGCCCTCACGGCCATTCGATCCATTTTCAAGGTCAAAATAGCCCCGAAGCGCGCATACCCCTATTTCGATGATTTTTCGTGTGCTATAGTAAACCATTTTTTGGGTGATCGGGATCCCGACGTCAAAACTGCCAAAATTATTTGTGGACGTCCGTGAAGACCTTGGCTATGCATCCGGTTGGCCCTCACGGCCATTCCGATCCATTTTCAAGGTCAAAATAGCCCCGAAGCGCGCATACCCCTATTTCGATGATTTTTCGTGTGCTATAGTAAACCATTTTTTGGGTGATCGGATCCGACGTCAAAACTGCCAAAATTATTTGTGGACGTCCGTGAAGACCTTGGCTATGCATCCGGTTGGCCCTCACGGCCATTCCGATCCATTTTCAAGGTCAAAATAGCCCCGAAGCGCGCATACCCCTATTTCGACGATTTTTCGTGTGCTATAGTAAACCATTTTTTGGGTGATCGGATCCCGACGTCAAAACTGCCAAAATTATTTGTGGACGTCCGTGAAGACCTTGTATGCATCCGGTTGGCCCTCACGGCCATTCCGATCCATTTTCAAGGTCAAAATAGCCCCGAAGCGCGCATACCCCTATTTCGATGATTTTTCGTGTGCTATAGTAAACCATTTTTTGGGTGATCGGGATCCCGACGTCAAAACTGCCAAAATTATTTGTGGACGTCCGTGAAGACCTTGTCTATGCATCCGGTTGGCCCTCACGGCCATTCCGATCCATTTTCAAGGTCAAAATAGCCCCGAAGCGCGCATACCCCTATTTCGACGATTTTTCGTGTGCTATAGTAAACCATTTTTTGGGTGATCGGATCCCGACGTCAAAACTGCCAAAATTATTTGTGGACGTCCGTGAAGACCTTGTCTATGCATCCGGTTGGCCCTCACGGCCATTCCGATCCATTTTCAAGGTCAAAATAGCCCCGAAGCGCGCATACCCCTATTTCGATGATTTTTCGTGTGCTATAGTAAACCATTTTTTGGGTGATCGGATCCCGACGTCAAAACTGCCAAAATTATTTGTGGACGTCCGTGAAGACCTTGTCTATGCATCCGGTTGGCCCTCACGGCCATTCCGATCCATTTTCAAGGTCAAAATAGCCCCGAAGCGCGCATACCCCTATTTCGACGATTTTTCGTGTGCTATAGTAAACCATTTTTTGGGTGATCGGGATCCCGACGTCAAAACTGCCAAAATTATTTGTGGACGTCCGTGAAGACCTTGTCTATGCATCCGGTTGGCCCTCACGGCCATTCCGATCCATTTTCAAGGTCAAAATAGCCCCGAAGCGCGCATACCCCTATTTCGACGATTTTTCGTGTGCTATAGTAAACCATTTTTTGGGTGATCGGGATCCCGACGTCAAAACTGCCAAAATTATTTGTGGACGTCCGTGAAGACCTTGTCTATGCATCCGGTTGGCCCTCACGGCCATTCCGATCCATTTTCAAGGTCAAAATAGCCCCGAAGCGCGCATACCCCTATTTCGACGATTTTTCGTGTGCTATAGTAAACCATTTTTTGGGTGATCGGGATCCCGACGTCAAAACTGCCAAAATTATTTGTGGACGTCCGTGAAGACCTTGTCTATGCATCCGGTTGGCCCTCACGGCCATTCCGATCCATTTTCAAGGTCAAAATAGCCCCGAAGCGCGCATACCCCTATTTCGACGATTTTTCGTGTGCTATAGTAAACCATTTTTTGGGTGATCGGGATCCCGACGTCAAAACTGCCAAAATTATTTGTGGACGTCCGTGAAGACCTTGGCTATGCATCCGGTTGGCCCTCACGGCCATTCCGATCCATTTTCAAGGTCAAAATAGCCCCGAAGCGCGCATACCCCTATTTCGATGATTTTTCGTGTGCTATAGTAAACCATTTTTTGGGTGATCGGATCCCGACGTCAAAACTGCCAAAATTATTTGTGGACGTCCGTGAAGACCTTGTCTATGCATCCGGTTGGCCCTCACGGCCATTCCGATCCATTTTCAAGGTCAAAATAGCCCCGAAGCGCGCATACCCCTATTTCGACGATTTTTCGTGTGCTATAGTAAACCATTTTTTGGGTGATCGGGATCCCGACGTCAAAACTGCCAAAATTATTTGTGGACGTCCGTGAAGACCTTGTCTATGCATCCGGTTGGCCCTCACGGCCATTCCGATCCATTTTCAAGGTCAAAATAGCCCCGAAGCGCGCATACCCCTATTTCGACGATTTTTCGTGTGCTATAGTAAACCATTTTTTGGGTGATCGGGATCCCGACGTCAAAACTGCCAAAATTATTTGTGGACGTCCGTGAAGACCTTGGCTATGCATCCGGTTGGCCCTCACGGCCATTCCGATCCATTTTCAAGGTCAAAATAGCCCCGAAGCGCGCATACCCCTATTTCGACGATTTTTCGTGTGCTATAGTAAACCATTTTTTGGGTGATCGGGATCCCGACGTCAAAACTGCCAAAATTATTTGTGGACGTCCGTGAAGACCTTGTCTATGCATCCGGTTGGCCCTCACGGCCATTCCGATCCATTTTCAAGGTCAAAATAGCCCCGAAGCGCGCATACCCCTATTTCGACGATTTTTCGTGTGCTATAGTAAACCATTTTTTGGGTGATCGGGATCCCGACGTCAAAACTGCCAAAATTATTTGTGGACGTCCGTGAAGACCTTGTCTATGCATCCGGTTGGCCCTCACGGCCATTCCGATCCATTTTCAAGGTCAAAATAGCCCCGAAGCGCGCATACCCCTATTTCGACGATTTTTCGTGTGCTATAGTAAACCATTTTTTGGGTGATCGGGATCCCGACGTCAAAACTGCCAAAATTATTTGTGGACGTCCGTGAAGACCTTGTCTATGCATCCGGTTGGCCCTCACGGCCATTCCGATCCATTTTCAAGGTCAAAATAGCCCCGAAGCGCGCATACCCCTATTTCGACGATTTTTCGTGTGCTATAGTAAACCATTTTTTGGGTGATCGGATCCCGACGTCAAAACTGCCAAAATTATTTGTGGACGTCCGTGAAGACCTTGTCTATGCATCCGGTTGGCCCTCACGGCCATTCCGATCCATTTTCAAGGTCAAAATAGCCCCGAAGCGCGCATACCCCTATTTCGACGATTTTTCGTGTGCTATAGTAAACCATTTTTTGGGTGATCGGGATCCCGACGTCAAAACTGCCAAAATTATTTGTGGACGTCCGTGAAGACCTTGTCTATGCATCCGGTTGGCCCTCACGGCCATTCCGATCCATTTTCAAGGTCAAAATAGCCCCGAAGCGCGCATACCCCTATTTCGACGATTTTTCGTGTGCTATAGTAAACCATTTTTTGGGTGATCGGGATCCCGACGTCAAAACTGCCAAAATTATTTGTGGACGTCCGTGAAGACCTTGTCTATGCATCCGGTTGGCCCTCACGGCCATTCCGATCCATTTTCAAGGTCAAAATAGCCCCGAAGCGCGCATACCCCTATTTCGACGATTTTTCGTGTGCTATAGTAAACCATTTTTTGGGTGATCGGGATCCCGACGTCAAAACTGCCAAAATTATTTGTGGACGTCCGTGAAGACCTTGTCTATGCATCCGGTTGGCCCTCACGGCCATTCCGATCCATTTTCAAGGTCAAAATAGCCCCGAAGCGCGCATACCCCTATTTCGACGATTTTTCGTGTGCTATAGTAAACCATTTTTTGGGTGATCGGGATCCCGACGTCAAAACTGCCAAAATTATTTGTGGACGTCCGTGAAGACCTTGTATGCATCCGGTTGGCCCTCACGGCCATTCCGATCCATTTTCAAGGTCAAAATAGCCCCGAAGCGCGCATACCCCTATTTCGACGATTTTTCGTGTGCTATAGTAAACCATTTTTTGGGTGATCGGGATCCCGACGTCAAAACTGCCAAAATTATTTGTGGACGTCCGTGAAGACCTTGTCTATGCATCCGGTTGGCCCTCACGGCCATTCCGATCCATTTTCAAGGTCAAAATAGCCCCGAAGCGCGCATACCCCTATTTCGACGATTTTTCGTGTGCTATAGTAAACCATTTTTTGGGTGATCGGGATCCCGACGTCAAAACTGCCAAAATTATTTGTGGACGTCCGTGAAGACCTTGGCTATGCATCCGGTTGGCCCTCACGGCCATTCCGATCCATTTTCAAGGTCAAAATAGCCCCGAAGCGCGCATACCCCTATTTCGACGATTTTTCGTGTGCTATAGTAAACCATTTTTTGGGTGATCGGGATCCCGACGTCAAAACTGCCAAAATTATTTGTGGACGTCCGTGAAGACCTTGTCTATGCATCCGGTTGGCCCTCACGGCCATTCCGATCCATTTTCAAGGTCAAAATAGCCCCGAAGCGCGCATACCCCTATTTCGACGATTTTTCGTGTGCTATAGTAAACCATTTTTTGGGTGATCGGGATCCCGACGTCAAAACTGCCAAAATTATTTGTGGACGTCCGTGAAGACCTTGCTATGCATCCGGTTGGCCCTCACGGCCATTCCGATCCATTTTCAAGGTCAAAATAGCCCCGAAGCGCGCATACCCCTATTTCGACGATTTTTCGTGTGCTATAGTAAACCATTTTTTGGGTGATCGGGATCCCGACGTCAAAACTGCCAAAATTATTTGTGGACGTCCGTGAAGACCTTGTCTATGCATCCGGTTGGCCCTCACGGCCATTCCGATCCATTTTCAAGGTCAAAATAGCCCCGAAGCGCGCATACCCCTATTTCGACGATTTTTCGTGTGCTATAGTAAACCATTTTTTGGGTGATCGGGATCCCGACGTCAAAACTGCCAAAATTATTTGTGGACGTCCGTGAAGACCTTGCTATGCATCCGGTTGGCCCTCACGGCCATTCCGATCCATTTTCAAGGTCAAAATAGCCCCGAAGCGCGCATACCCCTATTTCGACGATTTTTCGTGTGCTATAGTAAACCATTTTTTGGGTGATCGGATCCCGACGTCAAAACTGCCAAAATTATTTGTGGACGTCCGTGAAGACCTTGTCTATGCATCCGGTTGGCCCTCACGGCCATTCCGATCCATTTTCAAGGTCAAAATAGCCCCGAAGCGCGCATACCCCTATTTCGACGATTTTTCGTGTGCTATAGTAAACCATTTTTTGGGTGATCGGGATCCCGACGTCAAAACTGCCAAAATTATTTGTGGACGTCCGTGAAGACCTTGGCTATGCATCCGTTGGCCCTCACGGCCATTCCGATCCATTTTCAAGGTCAAAATAGCCCGAAGCGCGCATACCCCTATTTCGATGATTTTTCGTGTGCTATAGTAAACCATTTTTTGGGTGATCGGGATCCCGATGTCAAAACTGCCAAAATTATTTTGGACGTCCGTGAAGACCTTATCTATGCATCCGGTTGGCCCTCACGGCCATTCCGATCCATTTTCAAGGTCAAAATATCCCCGAAGCGCGCATACCCCTATTTCGACGATTTTTCGTGTGCTATAGTAAACCATTTTTTGGGTGATCGGGATCCCAATGTCAAAACTGCCAAAATTATTTGTGGACGTCGTAAAGACCTTGTCTATGCATACGGTTGGCCCTCACGGAAAATTCAATCCATTTTCAAGGTCAAAATAGCCCGAAGCGCGCATACCCTATTTCGACGATTTTTCGTGTGCTATAGTAAACCATTTTTTGGGTGATCGGGATCCCGACGTCAAAACTGCCAAAATTACTTTTGGACGTCCGTGAAGACCTTTGCTATGCATCCGGTTGGCATTCACGGCCATTTCGATCCATTTTCAAGGTCAAAATAGCCCCGAAGCGTGCATACCCCTATTTTGATGATTTTTCGTGTGCTATAGTAAACCATTTTTTGGGTGATCGGGATCCCGATGTCAAAACTGCCAAAATTATTTGTGGACGTCCGTGAAGACTTTGTCTATGCATCCAATTTGCCCTCACGGCCATTCCAATTTAATTTCAAGGTCAAAATAGCCCAGAAGCGCGCATACCCCTATTTCGACGATTTTTCGTGTGCTATAGTAAACCATTTTTTGGGTGATCGGATCCCGACGTCAAAACTGCCAAAATTATTTGTGGACGTCCGTGAAGACCTTGGCTATGCATACGTTTGGCCCTCACGGCCATTTCGATCCATTTTCAAGGTCAAAATAACCCTGAAGCGCGCATACCCCTATTTTGATGATTTTTCGTGTGCTATAGTAAACCATTTTTTTGGTGATCGAGATCCCGACGTCAAAACTGCCAAAATTATTTGTGGACGTCCGTGAAGACCTTATCTATGCATCCGGTTGGCTCACGGCCATTCCGATCCATTTTCAAGGTCAAAATAGCCCCGAAGCGCGCATACCCCTATTTCGACGATTTTTCGTGTGCTATAGTAAACCATATTTTGGATGATCGGGATCCCGACGTCAAAACTGCCAAATTTATGCAAGTTCGTGAAGACCTTGCTATGCATCCGGTTGGCCCTCACGGCCATTCCGATCCATTTTCAAGGTCAAAATAGCCCCGAAGCGCGCATACCCCTATTTCGACGATTTTTCGTGTGCTATAGTAAACCATTTTTTGGGTGATCGGGATCCCGACGTCAAAACTGCCAAAATTATTTGTGGACGTCCGTGAAGACCTTGTCTATGCATCTGGTTGGCCCTCACGGCCATTCCGATCCATTTTCAAGGTCAAAATAGCCCCGAAGCGCGCATACCCCTATTTCGACGATTTTTCGTGTGCTATAGTATACCATTTTTTGGGTGATCGGGATCCCGATGTCAAAACTGCTAAAATTATTTGTGGATGTCCGTGAAGACCTTGGCTATGCATCCTATAACGCCCCAAAATGAACTAAGGTGAACTAGAGCCTCATGATTATTTCTTGAGTTAATTTTAAGTTAAACGGAGTTAGTTTGGTGTCCTTAGGCAGGGTGCAAAGTTTGGTTAAGTTTGGAGTTCAATCGACCAAAAACGTCCATGACGTTCGGATGGTATGCCTTAGAATGTACTTGTATGTCTTGGCGAGTTTGGATGAGTTTTATGTGTTCGTTTTACTTGAAACATGCGTCGGATGTTCCTTAGACCTAGATGACTTAGTTTAGGGGTTTGACGTCCGGGCACGACCCCACCTAGGACCCACAAGGGACCCTAGATGAAGGGCCCAAGACTTGGGCAAAGTCTGCCATCAGTGTCACGACGACCATGGCGACGGTCCGTTGCACTCAGGACGGTCCGTCGACCAGGGCGTCGTGAGTGACAGAGAGTGGAACTTGGACAGGCTCCATTTGGAGCCAAGTGTTCCTCGACGGGACCCCATGACGGTCCGTGGTGAACGTGACGGTCCGTCGAGGAGGTCTCGTCGACGAGGCTGCCAGTGCACGACTTAAGGCTGCCAACTTGGGGTGTTTTATGTAAATACACCCCAAGTCTTATAAGACCCTAGGTGTATAATTTTGGTGTTTTTAGGTTATATTAAATTAGTTTTAAACCCTAGACCTAGACAAGACCCCTCACTTCAAATTCATCTCTCTCTCTAAAGAAACTCTCTCAAGACTCCATTGAAGCTAGAGGTTAAGGAGGGAAAGGAGGGCTGCTTTGGACGTTGCTTCTTCATCAAATTCGTGGGTTTCTTTCTCCTAAAGGTATGGTATCCATTCTTGAATACCTTTCCATTCAAGAAGCCAACTTCCAAAATGGTTTTCAAAAAGGGGTTTTAAACTCAACTTCTTCTAAACTTTGATTTCTATTATGGGTCTTCTTGTAACTAAGTTCTAATGGTTTAAATGTATTTATCTTGGTTTGAATAGATGATTTTGATGTTAAAACTCCATGAAACTCTTGTTTATGCATACTTCAATTTTGACTTGAAAATGGGTTATGTGAGCATGATTTGAGTAGGGTATGAACTTGGGTCTTCTTGTATTTGTCATGTTGGTGTAGCTACTGCCCTAAGGGCCTTAATATGGTGAAATATTGATAAATTGCTTATGGGTAATGATGGTTTGATTTGTTGATGAGTTGCTCTCATTGTATAATTCTTATTATGAATTGCTATTTGAGTGGTATGGTCCACCTTATGGGTGGCGGTGCTAATTGATGAACTTGATGTTACTTAGTATGGTTTGAGTATGTGATCTTGAAGGTCTAATATGTGAAATGAAGATATATTGGAAATGGGTCTTGTGTTGTGTTTGATGTAGCTTGAATTGCATGTTTGACCTAGTTTATGTCTAAATGAAGTATATGATTATGAGAAGTATGTAGAGTGTGTAGCTTGATGAATCAAGGTTAAAGTATGAGTAGAACTTGATGATAATGAAATGATGCTTATATGCAAGGTGTGCACATGTACACACACACTCTTTTAAGATTTGTATTATGTCAAGTTGAGCAAAAAGGGGAATCTTGAGGTGGACACACTTCGTGAGTTGAGATGTAGTGTCTAGTAACAACCTCTCCATTTCCTAGTGAGCTTTCTAAGATAGACTATTATGTTGAGAAATCCGTGTGGAGTTATGCCTAGCACCGAGAGGATATGAAGGGGAGGTGGATTGCACTTCGTTAGTTGAGATGTTGTAATCCAAAGTACCTCTTGAGATGAGTACTCCTCGTTAGTAGAGAGTGAGTTACTTAGTAACAATCTCCTTATCCCTTAACTATGTGCCCGCATAGGTGTAGCTATTGGAAAAGCCATGTAAACGCTAAGAAGCATGACCTTACACTAGGCAAGTAAGGATCCCTCATCCGATAGGGGTTAATATCGGGATTCCATGTCTAGCTCTCATGGTCTTTGTCGGTTAAGCTAACTCCCACAAAAGAATTGATTTGAAACTAATTATCTTGTGTATTGTTGAAATTGTGTATGTATGTCGTGAAGTGCTCAATCCACATTAGTTACCGAGTAGGAGCATTGAGTGGGAGTAGTAGTATGGGATGCTATTCTCACATTGCACTTGGTGTGACCTATACCTACTATGGGAGAAGAGTACCTTCATGAAATCCGTGTGAATGAGTACTATGGTGTAGTGTTATGGAGGATTATTGTGGAGTACTTGAGTAAATGGAATCCATTAGGAGTACTAAGTGGGAGTGGTAGTATGGGATGCTACTCTCACATTGCACTTGGTATGACCTATATTTCCATGAGTGTTTTGCATATGTTAGCCAAGGGCGTGGATTTGATTTCTAACGAAGTAAGCCTAAGATTTGGTAGTTTTAAGGGTCGCTTTGGTGTGCTTTGAAGGGAGGTGTAATGAGAGTCCCTTCTTGGCTCACCTTAGGGAGTCTTAGGATAACCTTGGGTTAGGGCAACTTCAAAGGAAAAGGGTTCATATGACTTGGACCGTGCCATTCACTGTAAGGTCTTCATTGTAAGAATTCAAAATGTTCACTATGATGCTTTATTCAATTTTATTGCAAGTTTAGCAAAGTTAATTGAAATGTTCCTTTTGTTTACTTTAAGTTTGGTAAGATAGCCATAAAGTGTTAATTGTTGATTCTTATGTGGGTTTGCTTCTAGATTCATGAAGGTTATATTTGAATTGCATAAAAGCTATCTTTACTAAAATGTCCCTTTTTGCATGTTTTTGCATATGCCATACTTAGTACATTGTTGTACTAACCCCATACTTTTTATACCTTATGAGTATAGGTTGGAAGCCCTTTTGGGAGGATCGGAGTCGAAGCTTGGGAACTTTATCTCTCAAGAATTTGGTATGTCCTCATATATTCGAGGACATAGTTTTATGTTTCTTAGTTTCTTTATTAATACTTAAAAATGTATTTACTTTTATTGTAAAGGGCCGTGTCCCTAAGATTCCAAGTTGTGTCTTTAAGTTGGCTTGTGACGATAAGATTTCTTAGTATTTATGAAAAGACTCCTTTTATTATTATTATCGTGAAAAGTTTTAATTCCGCACTACTTTTCATGCTTTATGTTATGAATGCTAGTTAGAGGGCTTGTACGAGACCCCAAAGGGGTCAAGTACGCCCGGTCACGATTCGAAGGTTTTCCCTAACTTCTAGGGGGTGCTTTCGGGTCGTGACAAGACTTGGTATCAGAGCATAAGGTTTTGGGAAATAGTTTAAGGTCTGAAAGTCTCACAAGCCACATCTAGTAGTATCTTGGTCATTGGTGTGAGTCGCGACACATCCATGGACAAGAGGCTATAGGATGCTAGAAGTTTCACTTTCTTCTCTATTCTAGTATCGTGCCTTAGAGTTGAGTATATAAGGTGTCTATTCTCAACCTCTTCTTTTGTGTTTTTAGGACATGAATACGAGGAGATCGACCGCTAGAAGGGAGGAGGGAGGTGTACCAAATGAGAGAGTCCTTCCCCATGTTGACCAAGTTCCTATTGTTGGCTTAGGGGAGGAAAATGAGGAGGTTCCTCTTCAAGAACCTCAAGTGCCTCCGGAACCTCAAGGACCTCAAGTGCCTCCTATGCCTCAAGCTCCTTTTGTTGAGGGTGATATGACTAATGCGGAGTTGAGGGCTGCCCTAATGAACTTGACCCAACTCATGACGGCTCAAGCTCAAGTTGTCAACAATCACTTTGTGGGCCAAGCTAACCTAGGAGATAGGCCCCAACCAAATGCTAGTACTCCCGCTTCTAGGATTCGGGATTTTATGAGGATGAACCCTCCTACTTTTCATGGCACTAAGGTGGATGAAGATCCACAAGGCTTCATAGATGAGGTTTTCAAGGTGGTAGATGCTATGGGTGTGACCCCTAGGGAGAAAGCGGAATTGGCCGCTTACCAACTTAAGGATGTTGCTCAAGTGTGGTATGAGCAATGGAGGGGTGAGAGACCCTTAGAAAGAGGACCGGTTGATTGGGAGGAATTCAAAGAGGCTTTCCTAGATAGATTCTTTCCTTTAGAGTGGAGGGAGAAGAAGATGGTTGAATTCATGAACCTCCGTCAAGGGGGAATGAGTGTGCAAGAGTACTCTCTCAAATTCACCCAACTCTCTAAGTATGCCCCAAACATGGTAGCCAACCCTAGGGCTAGGATGAACAAGTTTGTGATGGGCGTGTCTAGCTTGGTGGAAAAAGAGTGTCGTACGGCTATGCTTCTTAATGACATGGATATCTCTAGGCTCATGGTTTATGCGCAACAAATTGAGGAGTCCAAAATTAGGGAGATAAGGCAAGAGGGTAAGAGACCTAGGTCGGATGATTCTAGTCACCAAAGGCCTAAGAAGAGGTTTTATCCCCAAGATTCTTCTATGGGAAACAAGGATAGGGCTCCAAATCAATCTTCTCACGGTGGTGGTCATTCCTATGAAAGGGCTAGGTGCCCTACTTGTGGCAAGCAACATGGGGGTAAGTGTCTTGCCGGAACGGATGGTTGTTTTGCATGTGGTAATAGAGGCCACAAGATGAGGGACTGCCCAAACCTTAAATCAAGGGGGAGAGATGTCAATCAAGCTTCCCTAGATCCTAATGCTCCCAAGAAGAACCCTTCCTATGGGATGGGGGCTAGAAAGGATAATTAATCCGGATTGATGGTTTTGGTAAGTCTCAACTCTTGGTTATTGTTGCTTTTGTGTTATGAAGTGAGTATATATGGTTTTATAGTTCCTATGATCATGTCGTCTTGATGAATTGCTTAGAGAATTAATTTTTCAAAAAATTTGGTAAGATGGCAGTCAACTTCACTGTAAAAAAAAAATTTGGCATTTTGAAGAAAATTGTTTTGTCTTGAATTTTAGTTTCAATGTGTGTAAAGGCATTGTTTATGAGCATTTTTAACGTTGGAGAAGCTAGTTCCTCCATAAAAGAAGATTGAGGTTGAATTTTTGACTTTGTGAAAATTGGTGAAAGTTGCCTATGTTGCTAAGTGTTGAAAGTGTAAAATGATGTTCCTTGCTAGTGGATGCTTTGATTGTTAGTGTTTTGATCATGATCTAAGTGTATTATATGATGCTAAGTGAGTCCTTGTTGTTCTTAAAATTTAAGTGTCATTCGAGGACGAATGTTATTCCAAGTGGGGGAGAATATAACGCCCCAAAATGAACTAAGGTGAACTAGAGCCTCATGGTTGTTTCTTGAGTTAATTTTAAGTTAAACGGAGTTAGTTTGGTGTCCTTAGGCAGTGTGCAAAGTTTGGTTAAGTTTGGAGTTCAATCGACCAAAAACGTCCATGACGTTCGGATGGTATGCCTTAGAATGTACTTGTATGTCTTGGCGAGTTTGGATGAGTTTTATGTGTTCGTTTTACTTGAAACATGCGTCGGATGTTCCTTAGACCTAGACGACTTAGTTTAGGGGTTTGACGTCCGGGCACGACCCCACCTAGGACCCACAAGGGTCCCTAGATGAAGGGCCCAAGACTTGGGCAAAGTCTGCCCATCAGTGGCTCACGACGACCATGGCGACGGTCCGTTGCACTCAGGACGGTCCGTCGACCAGGGCGTCGCGAGTGACAGAGAGTGAAACTTGGACAGGCTCCATTTGGAGCCAAGTGTTCCTCGACGGACCCCATGACGGTCCGTGGTGAACGTGACGGTCCGTCGAGGAGGTCTCGTCGACGAGGCCTGCCAGTGCACGACTTAAGGCTGCCAACTTGGGGTGTTTTATGTAAATACACCCCAAGTCTTATAAGACCCTAGGTGTATAATTTTGGTGTTTTTAGGTTATATTAAATTAGTTTTAAACCCTAGACCTAGACAAGACCCCTCACTTCAAATTCATCTCTCTCTCTAAAGAAACTCTCTCAAGACTCCATTGAAGCTAGAGTCAAGGAGGAAAGGAGGGCTGCTTTGGACTTGTTCTTCATCAAATTCGTGGGTTTCTTTCTCCTAAAGGTATGGTATCCATTCTTGAATACCTTTCCATTCAAGAAGCCAACTTCCAAAATGGTTTTCAAAAAGGGGTTTTAAACTCAACTTCTTCTAAACTTTGATTTCTATTATGGGTCTTCTTGTAACTAAGTTCTAATGGTTTAAATGTATTTATCTTGGTTTGAATAGATGATTTTGATGTTAAAACTCCATGAAACTCTTGTTTATGCATACTTCAATTTTGACTTGAAAATGGGTTATGTGAGCATGATTTGAGTAGGGTATGAACTTGGGTCTTCTTGTATTTGTCATGTTGGTGTAGCTACTGCCCTAAGGGCCTTAATATGGTGAAATATTGATAAATTGCTTATGGGTAATGATGGTTTGATTTGTTGATGAGTTGCTCTCATTGTATAATTCTTATTATGAATTGCTATTTGAGTGGTATGGTCCACCTTATGGGTGGCGGTGCTAATTGATGAACTTGATGTTACTTAGTATGGTTTGAGTATGTGATCTTGAAGGTCTAATATGTGAAATGAAGATATATTGGAAATGGGTCTTGTGTTGTGTTTGATGTAGCTTGAATTGCATGTTTGACCTAGTTTATGTCTAAATGAAGTATATGATTATGAGAAGTATGTAGAGTGTGTAGCTTGATGAATCAAGGTTAAAGTATGAGTAGAACTTGATGATAATGAAATGATGCTTATATGCAAGGTGTGCACATGTACACACACACTCTTTTAAGATTTGTATTATGTCAAGTTGAGCAAAAAGGGAATCTTGAGGTGGACACACTTCGTGAGTTGAGATGTAGTGTCTAGTAACAACCTCTCCATTTCCTAGTGAGCTTTCTAAGATAGACTATTATGTTGAGAAATCCGTGTGGAGTTATGCCTAGCACCGAGAGGATATGAAGGGGAGGTGGATTGCACTTCGTTAGTTGAGATGTTGTAATCCAAAGTACCTCTTGAGATGAGTACTCCTCGTTAGTAGAGAGTGAGTTACTTAGTAACAATCTCCTTATCCCTTAACTATGTGCCCGCATAGGTGTAGCTATTGGAAAAGCCATGTAAACGCTAAGAAGCATGACCTTACACTAGGCAAGTAAGGATCCCTCATCCGATAGGGGTTAATATCGGGATTCCATGTCTAGCTCTCATGGTCTTTGTCGGTTAAGCTAACTCCCACAAAAGAATTGATTTGAAACTAATTATCTTGTGTATTGTTGAAATTGTGTATGTATGTCGTGAAGTGCTCAATCCACATTAGTTACCGAGTAGGAGCATTGAGTGGGAGTAGTAGTATGGGATGCTATTCTCACATTGCACTTGGTGTGACCTATACCTACTATGGGAGAAGAGTACCTTCATGAAATCCGTGTGAATGAGTACTATGGTGTAGTGTTATGGAGGATTATTGTGGAGTACTTGAGTAAATGGAATCCATTAGGAGTACTAAGTGGGAGTGGTAGTATGGGATGCTACTCTCACATTGCACTTGGTATGACCTATATTTCCATGAGTGTTTTGCATATGTTAGCCAAGGGCGTGGATTTGATTTCTAACGAAGTAAGCCTAAGATTTGGTAGTTTTAAGGGTCGCTTTGGTGTGCTTTGAAGGGAGGTGTAATGAGAGTCCCTTCTTGGCTCACCTTAGGGAGTCTTAGGATAACCTTGGGTTAGGGCAACTTCAAAGGAAAAGGGTTCATATGACTTGGACCGTGCCATTCACTGTAAGGTCTTCATTGTAAGAATTCAAAATGTTCACTATGATGCTTTATTCAATTTTATTGCAAGTTTAGCAAAGTTAATTGAAATGTTCCTTTTGTTTACTTTAAGTTTGGTAAGATAGCCATAAAGTGTTAATTGTTGATTCTTATGTGGGTTTGCTTCTAGATTCATGAAGGTTATATTTGAATTGCATAAAAGCTATCTTTACTAAAATGTCCCTTTTTGCATGTTTTTGCATATGCCATACTTAGTACATTGTTGTACTAACCCCATACTTTTTATACCTTATGAGTATAGGTTGGAAGCCCTTTTGGGAGGATCGGAGTCGAAGCTTGGGAACTTTATCTCTCAAGAATTTGGTATGTCCTCATATATTCGAGGACATAGTTTTATGTTTCTTAGTTTCTTTATTAATACTTAAAAATGTATTTACTTTTATCGTAAAGGGCCGTGTCCCTAAGATTCCAAGTTGTGTCTTTAAGTTGGCTTGTGACGATAAGATTTCTTAGTATTTATGAAAAGACTCCTTTTATTATTATTATCGTGAAAAGTTTTAAATTCCGCACTACTTTTCATGCTTTATGTTATGAATGCTAGTTAGAGGGCTTGTACGAGACCCCAAAGGGGTCAAGTACGCCCGGTCACGATTCGAAGGTTTTCCCTAACTTCTAGGGGGTGCTTTCGGGTCGTGACACATCCTGTTGGCCCTATGCGGCCATTCCGATCCATTTTCAAGGTCAAAATAGGCGAAGCGCGCATACCCCTATTTCGACATTTTTCGTGTGCTATAGTAAACCATTTTTTGGGTGATCGGATCCCGACGTCAAAACTGCCAAAAATTATTGTGACGTCCGTGAAGACCTTCTCTATGCATCCCGGTTGGCCTCACGGCCATTCGATCCATTTTAAGGTCAAATAGCCCCGAAGCGCGCATACCCCTATTTCGACGATTTTTCGTGTGCTATAGTAAAATCATTTTTGGTGATCGAGGATCCCGACCGTCAAAACTGCCAAATTATTTTTGGACGTCCGTGAAGACCTTATCTATGCATCCGGTTGGACCTCACGGCATTCTGATCCATTTTCAAGGTCAAAATAGCCCCGAAGCGCGCATACCCCTATTTCGATGATTTTTTCGTGTGCTATAGTAAACCATTTTTT
>JAJJBR010001206.1:0-14193 GCA_022817965.1 Solanum lycopersicoides
AATTAAATTTTTATATGATCTTTTAAATTTATATGTTATTAATTATTTTGTGACCTATAGTGCTTCATCATTTTAATAACATATGAAACTTTCTATTCCAACTTACATGACACCATAGAATTTCAAAAGTCATCCAAACTTTCTCTGTCTTTAAAATATTTTAACAATTCTAAAACTGCTAATCTTAAAATCAATATTTATATTAAAACTAAATATGAAACAATCTCATGTTTTATTATGAGATTATAAATCAATTGTAGACAAACCACCGCTAAAGTTTTGAAATTCTATTGTCTGATGCAAGTACATCGATAGACAACTGTCTGCATCGGTCGCTTTTGAATGCTTCTAATATTAAAGTAATTACCACAATTAAAATATAAAGCAATTCGAAAATTGTTATGTTTCCACTATAAGTAAATATGAAATACCTGTTTTATTATGAGATTATAATTCAATTAACCAAACCACCGCTAAATTTCGAAATAACCTCGCCAGATGTAGGTATATCAACAAAGAACTGTCGGCGTTTAATCGCTTCTAATAATTAAAGTAATTACCACAATTGTAATATAAAACAATTCTAAAATTATTTTATTTTCATTAAAAGTAAATATGAAATAATCTCAATTGTAACCAAAACCACCGCTAAGACTTTGAATAACCCGCCAGATGTCGATATACAACAAACAATTGTCTCTGTCTGGCCACTTTTGGACGCTTCAAATACTAAAGTCATTACCACAATATAATATAAAACAATTCTAAAATTGTTATATTTCAACTAAAAGTAAATATGAAATAGTCTCATGTTTTGTTATAAGATGATAATACATTTTTAACAAAATCACTGCTAAGATTTGAAATAACCTCGCCACGGTATATCGACAGAAATTGTCTGCGTCTGATTGCTTCTGACTCTTCTAATACTAAAGTAATTACACATTTCCACTAAAGGTAAATATGAAGTAATCACATATTTTATTATAAGATGATAATACAGTTGTAACCAAACCACCGCTAAGACTTTGAATAACCCGCCAGATGTCGATATACAAACAAACAACTGTCTCTGTCTGGCCACTTTTGGACGCTTCGAATACTAAAGTCATTACCACAATTATAATATAAAACAATTCTAAAATTGTTATATTTCAACTAAAAGTAAATATGAAATAATCTCATGTTTTGTTATAAGATGATAATACAATTGTAACAAAATCACTGCTAAGATTTGAAATAACCTCGCAAACAGTTGTCTGCGTCTCGTCGCTTCTGGACGCTTTTAATACTAAAGTAATTACCACATTTCCACTAAGGTAAATATAAGTAATCACATGTTTTATTATGAGATGATAATACAGTTGTAACGAAACCACGCTAAGACTTCTAAATAGCCTCGCCAGATGTCGATATATCGACAGACTGTTGTTGCGTTTGATTGCATCTAGACGCTTCTAATGCTTAAGTAATTATCACAATTATAATATAAAACAAATCTAAAATTGTTATATTTCCACTAAAAGTAAATATGAAACAATTCCATGTTTTATTATAAGATGATAATATAATTGTAACAGACCACCGCTAAGACTTTGAAATGATGATCTCGCCAAATATCGATATATCGACAGACAACTGTCTGTATCTGATCGCTTCTGTACGCTTCTAATAGTAAAGTAATTACCACAATTATAAAATAAAGTAATTTTAAAATTGCTACATTTATAGTTTTATTTTTACGTAGAATAAATATAAGATAATCTCATATTTTACTATGAAATTATAATCAAACCGTAACAATTTCGCCGATAAAGACTTTTAAAATAACCTAGTTAGATGCAAATATTTTAAGGGACAACGACAGTTTCTAACCATTTTTATAAATGGAGAGTAATTACCACAATTTATAATATAAAAATAATTCTTTAATTACTAATCTCAAAGTTGAAATTTCTACCAAAAATAAACATAAAATAATAGTTTTTTATATTTTTTTATTATAAATTATATATTCCAATTTAACCAAAGTCACCGTTAACTAACCAGAGGGGATACTTACAATCTTTTCCACATTAAAACGCGGCGTTCCGTTAAATTCTTCCTTTTGTAAGCCTCTCTAACGACGTCGTAAGACTGTCCCTAACTCCAATCCTAACTTGAATTCCCAGCCTCAGCTCCGGAGAAGCTAAAAATAAGTAAGCCCTTTTCCTATAAATAAATAAAAAAAAACACAGACATACATATTTTTCTCTATATCCTCTCGCCGGCCGGAGATATACGTCGCCGGAAAAACGTTAACTCACTCAAGGAGCCTCTATTTATCTATATCGTCTTCGGTGACAAGCTGATTGGAAGGGTGGATTTCTCACTTCGATCCATCTGATTTTGGATTCATACGTTTTTTTTTTGGGGTTTTTAATCTGTGCAGCGGCGACAAGTGAATGGAGGATTACGGGAGCAGTGACGAAGATGCATATTCCTCTGATCAAGAATCTTATGACGGACTCGAGAATGAAGAGACTGATTCTCAATGGGGCTCTTCCACGGGAAATTCCTGCAAGGTGCCTTAAAATCCCTAGAAGTTTTCTTTATGACTGATTTTTAGTTTAATTGTTTCGGTTTTTGTGTTGAACCTATAATTTTGATGATCATGTATGTGCTAGGAGTAGTAATTTGTAATTTCAAACATCTAATATTTTAGGTCAGCAAGTATTGCTGTAATTCACTTTCTAATTTGGGATTTGGGATTAGGGCATAGTTGATTGATTGAAGTTTAGGGTATTTACCAGACTTTTTATTTAAAGGTTTTAAGTTTTTTGCAAAATTTCTTTGTCTAAACTGTAGTAAAGAAAGTGTCTTTGAAATTACCGCCATCAATTAAGGTTGTTTTTCTGTGGGTTTCAATTGAATGCTTCGCCATTGTTGTTGAGCCCCTTTTTTATCTTCTTTGGCCGTCTCTTTATAGGTTTTGTTTGATAATTTACACTTTGTTTTACAGGTAATCACAAGGGAGTCTCTCTTGGTGGCACAGGTAATAAGTCTTAAGTTTTTCTTGACACTTGAGGTTTGTATTGTAGTGTTCGTCTTAATATCTCAGTTGTTTCATAATTGTGCTAGAGAGAAGATTTGCGGAGAGTGATGGACTTGCTCTCACTAAGAGAACATCATGCAAGAACCTTGCTCATTCACTATCGTTGGGATGTCGAGAGGTTGTTTGCGATTCTTGTTGAAAAGGGAAAGACTTGCTTATTTGCTGAAGCAGGGGTAACTATTCTCGATGAAATTGATGTTGACTCGTCTGTGTCTTCTTCGACTATAATGTGCGGCATATGCATGGAAGAGGTAGCAGGGAGTGAAGTCACGAAAATGGACTGTGGCCACTGCTTCTGCAATGACTGTGAGAACTAGTTCTTTGAGTAGAACCACCTCTTTATTGATTCCACCAGATTTCATTCTACTTCTTATAAACTTGTTAATCTTTGATTTTTGGCCTTTAGGGTCTAATTAGTAAGTAGCATAAAATACAGTTTTGTTGCGACTGATTTTAAGATTTATGAGCAGAGGGTCTATGGGAAATTACCTCTTTACCTCTGAGGTGGGGGTAATGTCCACATACACTCTACCCGCCCAGACCCCACTTTGTAAGAGTACACTGGGTATGTTGTTGTTTTTAAGATTTATAAGGTTCTTGCTTCTATATCAAAAGGTGTGCTCTTTTTATTTTCAAATGGTGTTTTCGTTTGGTTCCTTTAAGACGTGTCTAACTAAAGAAGTTCCAGTGTTCTCTTTTATGTTACATGCTAATCAAATTGCAATTTTTTCTGCTACTTATTTTCATTTTTGTGCTGGAGATAGACTAATTCTTATTTATTTGTTTAGGTTGGACAGAGCATTTTATTGTGAAAATAAAGGAGGGTCAAAGTAAGAGAATAAGGTGCATGGCTCATAAATGCTTTGCTATCTGTGATGAAGCTGTTATCAGAAAGCTAGTTAGTAAAAGGCATCCTGATTTGGCAGTGAAATTTGATCGGTTTCTCCTTGAATCATACATTGAGGACAATAAAATGGTGAAATGGTGTCCAAGTATCCCTCATTGTGGGAATGCTATACGGGTAGAGACCGATGAGTTCTGTGAAGTAGAATGTTCATGTGGTTTACAGTTCTGTTTCAGTTGCTTATCAGAAGCACATTCACCTTGTTCTTGCTGGATGTGGGAACTTTGGACCAAGAAGTGCCGAGACGAATCAGAGACTGTTAACTGGATTACAGTTCACACTAAGCCTTGTCCAAAGTGTCATAAGCCGGTCGAGAAGAATGGAGGTTGCAACTTAGTTAGCTGCATTTGTGGGCAAGCATTTTGGTGAGTTTATTCTTGATATCTGTTTTGTACCTATTTCTCTTAACTGAAAGCTGATTTTAATGTTATTGATGAACAAACAATCTGGATATATGTCAACACAGTTGGTGCTTCATTTGCAGAGAACATGGCTTGATGGCACAACTTTTTGTTTTACCCTAATACTTTAAAAGATGAAAAAAACTAAAAGATTGAGACTCCTTTTGGAATTTTAGGATCAGGGTAGGATTTGATCCTATACTTTCTGTTATAACTGAGATATCCCGAGGATTAGTGGTGCACAGACCGAAACTCCGCGGACAATGGCTCCAGTCCTCTGTCCTTCTCCACTTAAATACCAGACTTTTTATCTGTGGCAAGGTTTGAACCGGTGACGTGCGCCCAACTCTCACATCACTTGCTGCGCTGCACTCTTACCACTATACTAAAGCCTGGAGGCGATCCAAAATTTTAATCTAGTTTGAAGTCAACATATATCCAGCTTAACTTAAGTTGTATTGATCTTTGCTTGTAAGAATTTGGATTTCTAGGGCTCACTGTCTTGTCTTTAGTTGAGGTTCCCTTTTTTTTGGGGGGGGGGGGGGGATAAAGTTACTAATTTTGTTGATGGGAGAAAATGAACTCCAGAAATATACCATAAGTAGGGAACCTAATTTTGTTTCTCTATGGAAGTTAACTACTTATCTATACAAGTAGGAATGTCTTGGATGCACCACACAACATTTACAACAACGCGTTAGTGTCGTGTACACCAAAATGAAGCTGATCCTCAAGTGTACGAGGCCAATTTTTTTTTTGTGTGATGTAGTAAGGAGATTTCATTAGAATGCATCAATAAGATGCAATTGTACAATGCCATTCTCAACCCCTTCGAATGCTCTCATATTCCTCTCTTTCCAAATCACCCACATTAGGGCTGAGGGGCAACATTCCATGGGTTGAGTCTTCTCTTTATTTTCCCTGAAGCCCATGGTACAACATCCCAGTATTTAATTAAGGTTTCTTAAACTAGAAATTTTAGACCTCACACTTATTTCAACACTAACAGTATCTAGACAAACCGAAAGGTTCATGTCAGCACATGTAAGTATAGCAACAATAACTAAACATTAGTCTCAATCAGTTTGTATCTCCTGTATATTTACTTGGTTTACATTGTGTTCTATGCTTTACTAAGTCTGCATGAGGAAATTTGAGACAGCTTTTCCTCCATATAAGTTTTAAGTTCATTTTGTTCCCATATTAATATCTCCAATGATCATGGTGTCAGTGCTATGAGCTTGTGCGTTTGGATGTCTATGTAAGACATGACTTAATCATCTCAACAATCTTATCTCATTCATCCGCATGTTTCTACTTGCACTATGTCATACGTGATGATTTCTATTGTTGTCTAGTCTTGAATGATTGCACATATATCTTAGTCTGTTTGCACTTCTATAACATTTATCTTATGGATATGGCTTGATTTGGTGGTCAATATGCACACCTATTTCCATTGTTGGTCATACAGTTGTTACTAGGATTTTCTCTACACTAGGTATTCTCTTATCACATAGTATTCCCTTAGCATCCTTCAATTCAATCATCTTATTTAATTGCATGATATTATTCTCAAAGATGGAGTCTAAGTACTATAATTGTATACATTTTAGGCAGTACAACTGTACAACCTTGTCTAATCTCACTTTAACCTCATTTTTGTTATATGGCTAAACTTGCAATGCTTATATACTGTATTGAGTTATATAATTGTCTTTATATGGACTGTTTAATGGCTTCCAAAGGGGTTTATGTAGATTTTATGCTTACTTCACCTTAACTTTAGAATTTTGAGTTGTCTGTTCAAATTCTTTTGCCTGGTGCGCATATTCACACTCTCTTAAGTTTGAGTGCTGTTTTACCCATTTCATTCCAGTAATCAACAGTTTGGGTTTCCTAAAGCTAAATACTTCTCTACATTCCTTTATACTTTTCTAAAGGAATTTCTTTTTTTCCAGTTTAGTATGTTGATCTTGTTACATTTTTCTTTGTGCTGTAGTTGGCTATGTGGTGGAGCTACTGGCCGAGATCATACTTGGTCAAGTATCGCTGGTCACAGCTGTGGTCGTTATAAAGAAGATCAGGAGAAGAAGTCTGAACGGGCTAAGCGTGATCTCTATCGCTACATGCATTATCACAATCGTTATAAAGCTCATACGGATTCTTTTACACAGGAGTCTCGTCTGAGGGAGACCATAAAAGAAAAGGTAGTAAATTTGGAATCAAGGGATTCAAGATTGAGAGATTTTAGTTGGGTTACAAATGGACTTTACAGGCTTTTCAGATCAAGACGGGCTCTCTCATTTTCATACCCATTTGCATTTTATATGTTTGGTGATGACTTATTTAAGGATGAAATGACAAATGAGGAAAAGGAAATAAAACAGCATTTATTTGAGGACCAGCAACAGCAGCTTGAGGCAAATGTTGAAAAATTATCAAAAGTTTTTGAGGATCCATTTGATAGTTTTGAAGAGACGGAGATTATGGAAATGAGGATGCAAGTCTTGAATCTCTCTGTGGTAACTGATACACTATGTAAGAAAATGTAAGTAGACATCCGGATGTCCTAAGTTATTGGTAGTTTAGTGAGAAACTGATGGTAATGCTGATTTTCAGGTATGAATGCATCGAGACTGATTTATTGGGAGCTCTACAGTTTAGTAGTCACAATATAGCTCCGTACCAGTCAAAGGGCATTGAGAGAGCAACAGAGCTTAATGGAGGCCGGAACGCCAAAGCAAACAACAACATTACATGTCAAAAAGCCCATGACCAGACAAATGGTGAAGTTTCCATCCTCTCTCATGCCAGAGTACCTATGTAGATCAGTCATCTCTGCCTACTGGGGCGTGGTAGTTTATTGTGTCTACCTTACAGTTTTCATTTCTTTTGCAAGTCATAGAAGTACTTTACATCATCTTATAGTTAACCACATCAAACTTATTCCACCCAAAAAGGTTACCCCCACACCATAGAACGGTAGCATGTTTTTGACTTGCTGGGGAATGCTTTAATTTAAGTGTTTTAGACATTCTATTAGTTGTTTGGAATGTTTTTTACTTTTAAGTAGTTTATGCATTCTGTTACTCAATAATGCTTTGCATCATCATCATTCAGTTGAGCTGGTGAACTGACAAACTGTGTCAAAAGGAAGCAGGTTGCCTTTCTTTAGTTGTTATCTTAGAGAGGGGTGACATTCTATGTTGCTGCTGTTTAAGTTAGTGGGTGCTAGTTGGAGTGGTGAGAGTTGGAGAAATGGAAAAGTAGCCTTAGTCTCAAGCTATAGATTGCTGAGAAGTATGTTTAATTAAAAGAAATGCCATGATTCGTAAATTTTACTTGTAAAAAAAAGGAGGGAGAGAGAGAGAGGTAATGGTAGAAACCTCCCCATCTCCAGGAACTAAACCTATGAGAGAACTTGGAACTATTGATAATGTCTTTGATTATTTTATGTGATGAATTTGTTAAGCATCAGGCAAGAGCTAGGTCGTAATGTGCAATTTTGCAAAAATAATATACTGTTCTAGTAACTTAATTGGTTGACCCGTGATTTATCAAGTACTAGACAAGTTTTCTGGTTATGTTGCAATTTCACCCAACCAAGCATATGAGTTCAATATTATAATTCTGAAATGTCTGTTGAAAACGTCTCCTCTTATTTCATCCCTGCAGTCTTCCACAATGAAATTAACTCATGTACTAACTTGTAGTGTTAAGTCTCATAAACAAATCTGTGTTTTACATTCGAGATATTTGCTTTCTTATCCATAAAGCATCTTCATCAGTTTGTTACCAAAAACACTTCAAGAACTATGGTTTCAAACATTAACAGTCACCATCACCATACAACAGTTTTTATCTTCCATATAAGAACTTTGTGATGGTTAATGATAGCTATTTAATTCTATTAGATCTTACTCAGTTCAATACTGCACTACTAATTTTGTAGACAATCAAATCAATGCAAGTTATGTGAAATGCCTATTTTCTTTAGAAATGCTTCTGTTCTAGCCTACACCTCTTTTCCTTTATTCTCTTTTGCAGGATACGTCTTCCCTCTGTTTTTTAGGGGGGGGGGGGGTTTGTTGGGATGTACAGAGACTGTTTATCTAAGTTTGTTTCCTTTATTTTCATTTCTTTTTGTTTGTTTTGGTAATGCAGGTTGTGCATTATAACCAGAAAAAGAGTTAGTATTTGAACATTGTACTGCTTCTTGTACATCTTGCAGGAGGTTCCATAGAATTGGTTCATCCATCAGGTTGTGGGACTTCAGATGAGAGTGGATGCTCCTCAAGGAAGCGTACAAGAGAGGATTCCGGTGGTAGCTTTTTCGATCTTAACTTGCCTGCTGAGCTCATTGATAGGAATTGACCTTATTGAGTTGCTAGTTATTTTGAACCAAGTGTACAGCTCTGAAAAAGAACAAAAGAAAAAAGAAAGAAAAAGACGAAGCTATTCTCAGAGAGTTGAGATGATAGTTTAACAGGTGATTGCATTTCACTGCGTCATCCTATTCCGTTCTTCAAATTTTTTGAGATGCCCTGTTAGAGGACAAAAATTACCTTAAAAAATAGTTGGTTTTGGTCCAGATTTCAAATGTATAGCCTTTATTTGGCTTCTTTGGGCTAGGTAGTTATGTATTTTCTTACTGTCGCTTCCCTCACCCTCCTGTGAGCACTCTAAACGGGCAATGCTCCCTTTGAACTTTTGGTTTCAAGTCCATTATGGGCAATATATTTGGTAAAATTTCTACATCAGTGTTGTTTACTGGTTTCTCTTCTCTTATTTAGATGTCTCGTAATGCCTCTTTACATATTTGATTGAGATTGATTCATGTATATTTCTAGACCTCCAGCATGATTTCTAACTAAGTACTGCAGTTTCCTGGAGATACAAATGTGTATCGTGATTCGAAATTTGTATCCTGGACAGTGAGTTATAGCTAGTTTAACAACACTATCTATGTATGTTGGCTGCTAGCCTAGTGCAACCTTCTTCCTTTGTCTTGGGTTTGGGACCTGAATTTACACAGGTGGAGTTTTAGATTAGTCTAATAATGTTGCAACATGTAGGAGGAAGAGGAAGGGGAAAGTTCATTATAATGAAATGCGTTACAAAAAAGAGTGTGTATAGATTACAACTAAATGCTTTCACACAACATGTACCAAATAACATAGAAACAGTGCATCTAATCACATAGGTACGGTAACATCAAAATGCATGAACTTTAGTGTATGTAAAATTAATAATGGAAAAAGCCCAAAATAGTCCGTTATCTTTAGTTAAAGACTCAAAGTCATTCTTGAATTCTCACATAGAGCACTAACAGTTCTTCTTCATGTTTGCAATATTGGTGTGCTTCTAACCCTCCTTCAATCTTTTGCCTATTATTTAATGTTGATTTTGTCCACAATTTTATGTATGGAATGTTCAGCCATATTTATATATGTTTAGTAGAAATAATAATTCCATATAAAGAAGGGGAAAAGAAAAACACTTTGTTCTATTCTATAGAAATTATTGCTTCTAAACTAAGAACACGTTGATATATGATGTAGCAAGAATATTATTTTTTCTAGTATTGCATGTGAAATTAATGTCATTAACCTTTCGATTTTAGCTGCAATAATGTTTATACTAATCAAAAGGTTAATAAGAAGAAAGGTTAGCTTTTTCCTTCAATAATGTTAAAAAATTAGGCAAAAGTTTTAGGGAGGTAAAAAATACACCAATATTACAAACATGAGGGACTATTAGGGTGGAAATTCAAGAACGATTTTAAATATTAACTCAAAGATAAAAGACTATATAGCTTTTTCCTGAAACAACAACAACAATAACAATAACAACAACAACAACAACAACAACAACAACAACAACAACAACAACAACAACAATAATAATAATAATAATAATAATAATAATAATAATAATGTCTTTGGCTATTTAATAGCATAGCATATAACAAAGAGTCCTAATTTGCTATAATTCTTATCTACGATAACGTAACTCCTCGACATGCTAAAATTGTGGACAATTTAAATTTATGTTGCTGCCTGTTATTCTCAACATCTAGGTTTCCCAACAGACTTTAATTACTATACCATAAAATATTTATACAATTAAATCACTTATAACAAGTAATTTTTTGTTAAATCTGCACTTGCATTTTAAAAATTATATAAGGGGCACATGCAAATATGTTTTGATAAGATTTCCAATAAGTCTTTAGAACGTTCTTTTCTAGATTCACACAATTACATATACAGCACAAAGTGTACATTTATCTATGCATTATTTATTAAAAGAAAATATGGCTTTGTTTTCTTTTCTTTATCTAAACAACTATGGTATCCAAAGAAACAAAATAAGTAATATAGTATTTATCAGTTATGGTTACGAGAAAAATAATAAAAATAAATAAATTTTCTACTGATTGAACATCTTTCTTTATCTAACCCCAGATTCTTTCTTTAATTCTATTCCTGTCCTCAATTTCCCATGGCCCAATTGTTGTTAATAAATTCAACACTTCATATTAATTACTCCCTCCGTTTTATTTTACTTGATCTTATTGATTTGATACGTTTTTTAATACTAATTTATAAGTTATCAAGAAATCTAAATTCTTAAAAAGGAAAAAAAAAAGGAAGTGTTGGGAGTCTTACAAGATGCTAAGTTCTTTGATAACATTATTGACATGAATTTTAACATCAACGGATATTACATGTAAATTATATAATACTCAAATTTCTCATATTATCTTACACTAAAGAAAGAAATATAGGTTAAAACAAATTCTAAAGCAAAGAAAAAGCAAAGTAGTTCAATACCTGAAAACGAAAAGTGCTAATGCAAACCCTAACTCTGAAAAAAAGATTATAAATAATAGAAGAGAGATAAAATAAAAGAAGAATATAGAGAAATTGTAGGAGATATTTGATTCAGTTTCAGATAATTAAGGAAGAATTATATGTACCGTTTCACAAAATAAAATAATCTTATTCCTTTCATATTTTTAACTCTTTTTCATTCAATTTTACAGATTCACTGTTTTAAAATTTTTATTTTTATTTTTAATGTATTAACAAAAGTAATTATTCTTTTTCTATTTTAACCTCAATATTAATATTTTTTTAAAATCTAAGACTAATGACTATACATTAAGATGAATAACGTGATTGTGATCACCTAATTTTTGACGTGTTTAGTTGCTCCTTCAATATATATAATAAAATTATTTTTTTATACATGTATTTTTATTTATTTTATGTTATTTTTATTTAGTAATTTTTTACTTCAAAATGTTTAAATTTTGTGTCAATGAGCTAATTTTTCTTTTGGGTTTAGATGATTAAAATATGATGAATCCTATTCAATGGGACTATTTTTTTTTAAAAAAATATTCAAATAATTCATTGTCTTTTATTGAATGAATGAATTAAAGAAAATGGGTCCTCTAAAAGGGCAGTGAAACCATTTTCAATAATCTTCTGTTAAAAAAAGGAAGAAAAAAAAAGAATTTTTTTTTATCCGTTCTTCTGGATGGTTCATTGCGGAGAACAACAGTGCTTATTGAAAAAGAAAATTTTATTGGGAAGAAAAAAACTCAAGTATGCATGCATTGGTGTTTAGTTTTCACGAAAAAAAATTGATTTTATTTTCTCAATCTATTTAAACTCTTCTCTTTTTTTTTTTTAGGAGAGGGATTTTGAAAAAAAAAAGATTTGGAGGAATTTGAGAGAGATTTAGGGGAAAACAAAAGAGAACAAGAACAAAACACAATAAAAAGAACAAGAACAGAAAATTAGAAAGAGAAAAACATAAGAATAAAAAAAAAAGTCCTCTTCTAAGAAAAATAAATAAATATATTTCATCTTTTGTGGTCTTTGGGAGTTCAATTAAGCTTGCTTTCATCATTGTTTTGCCATCATCTTTTTAGGTATATCCTTTTCCCTACATTTTACAGTGTAACTCCAACGACTAATGAAACATGTTTATATTTTTGGTTAAATTATTTATTTGAATTAGTTATATATGTTATGATACTTAATATGATTATGTGTTGTTGTTATCGTTTGTTTTCTATTATCAAGCTAGGTGTTAATTCTATTTTTATCATTATGAAGTTGATACATAACTTTATTGGAATTAGTTAAATTGTGTTTTGTTGTTATTGTATATTTGTGTTCTATTATTAAACTAGATATTAATTCTATCTTTATCATTATGAAGTTGATACATAATCCATGTTTTTGCTAAAAAAATAACAATCTCAAAGTTTTTTTTTTTAGTTTCGGGTCATTTTAAGAAAGAAAAGAAAAAGAGGCTTTTTACAAAAAAATAAAACACAAAACTGGTCATTTATGGAAAAGATGTAATTCTGGTCATTCTTACAAAAAATGTAAATCTGATCATTTTGCAAGTAGATTCGCATGTATCTAGGATACATAGACAAATCTCGAGCCCCCCTCTTGCTTGTCACTCTCTTATTCTCGCTCGCATATCTAGTATACGAGATCATGCTAATTACACTAGATTTTTGCTAGTGTTATTGAAACAACATATCATTGTTTGCCATATTTAATTTGAAAATCTTTTCATTTTCTTGATGTTATAAAATTATAAGTTTGAAAAGAAAAAAAAGGGCTCAGCCTTCTAGGTTTGGGTTGAGCATTTCCTGACCCATTCAAATGAAAGGCCGGCACACCATAGCCATTCAAAATCCTTGGCCCGTGAGGCTTGGGCTAAGTGAGATTGGGCCGATCCTTTTTGATAGCTCTAAGTATAACCTTAACTTGTAACACTAATCCCAATGTTGAGAGTTAAAGCATGTTTGAATTGACTTAAAAGTCGACTAATCCTATTTTAAAGTCATTTTATGTTTTTAAAAATGTTTGACAAAGTTTAAAATACCTTTTAAAAAAGTTAAAAAATCAAAAGTAGGTCTCCCTCTAATTTTTATTTTTGACTTAAATGTTATTAAGTTTGATTTTTTATTTTTTACTTCCTCCGTCCACTTTTAATTGTCATAGTTCTATTTTAATAACTTTGACTAACATTTTATGATGTATTTTTTATTATATTAATATGCAAAAAATTATAATTTATAGTATTTTTCGTATAGCTTTGAAATACTATTTTTTTTGTTTTAAAAATCAAATTAATGATTTAATTTAATTTTTAAAATCGATGAAATTAACATTCAAAAAAGTATTAACATCACAATAAAAAGTGGTTGAATAGAGTAACTCAAAATTACCTTTTTTTCTTCTAAAAGTCAAATGAACTTTTAAGTGTGGCGTTACATGTGAGATGATCATTAATGAACCTCTTCTTTATATACTTATTGTTATGTTTTCAAAGTCAAATCAACTTTTAAGTGTGGCGTTATATATGAGATGATCATTAATGAAGCCCTTATCTATATTCTTATTTTTCTATCAATAAATAGTTGGGCTAAGTAAAGTCCTTTTCCCATAAAACTAAAAAAAAAACATTACATATTTTTCTCTCTATCTCTCGCCGGCCGGAGCTATACCTCGCCGGAATTATCCAATAACCTCTAAATTTTTTTATATCATCTTTGGTGATAAGCTGGTTGGAATGTTTGATTCCTCAGTTTGATCCATCAATTTTTGATTCATACATTTTTAGGGTTTTTTAATTTGTGCAACAATGAAAAGTGAATGGAGGATTATGGAACATCGATGAAGACATATATTCATCTGATCAAGAATCTAAGAACTGACTTGAAAACGAAGAGGTTGATTCTTAATGGGCTTTTC
>JAJJBR010001207.1:0-28488 GCA_022817965.1 Solanum lycopersicoides
TTGGGTGTGAGGTTGGAAAATTCTCCGAATGGTGGTTTCATGGTTCATAATAATTCCGAGTCATATTTGATAGTTGAGGTGAAGTCTAAACAACACCTTGATAAATCATTGATGGAGTTCAAGGAATCGGTCCTTGGAAAGCTTAATGAGGCATTCTCCCTAGGGGTTATGGTATTTTAAGGTGCCAAGGAAGATTGTGTGTTCCCAAGGTAGATGAGTTGAGGAATCGGATCCTTGAGGAAGCCCATGGGTCCCGCTACTCCATTCATCCGGGTTCGACAAAAATGTACCATGACCTTAGGAAAGTATATTGGTGGGAAGGTATCAAGAGGGACATAGCGGAATTTGTTGCTAAGTGTCCAAATTGCCAACAAGTGAAAGCCGGACATCAAAAACCGGGTGGCTTACTACAAGAAATCCAAGTTCCTACTTGGAAGTGGGAAGACATCAATATGGATTTTGTAGTGGGTTTACCTCGGACTCAAAAGTAATATGACTCTATATGGGTGGTTGTGGATAGTTGACCAAGTCCGCTCACTTTATTCCCATCAAGTCTACTTATTCGGCGGAAGATTATGCTAGGATCTTCATAAATGAGATTGTGTGTCGCCATGGTATTCTGTTATCCATCATATTAATGCACAATTCACATCTAGGTTTTGGAGGTCATTCCAAGAAGGGTTGGGTACTAAGGTGAAGTTGAGTACCGCTTTTCATCCCCAAATGGATGGTCAAGCGGAACGTACTATTCAAACCCTTGAGGATATGCTTAGGGCTTATATTATTGATTTCAAGGGAAATTGGGATAAGCATTTGCCTTTGGTGGAGTTTGCTTATAATAATAGTTTTCATTCATCCATTTCCATGGGTACCTATGAAGCCTTGTATGGTAGGAGGTGTAGGTCTCCTATTGGATGATTTGAATTGGGTGAGCCTTCGCTTCATAGTCCCGATTTGATTTATAAGACTTTAGAGAAAGTTCATATCATAAGGAACCGGTTGCAAACGGCCTATAGTCGACAAATGTCTTATGCCAATCATAGTAGAAGGGATTTGGAGTTTGAAGAAGATGATAAGGTGTATTTAAAAATTACACCTATGAAAGGGGTGGTTAGATTTGGCAAGAAAGGGAAGTTGAGTCCTCGTTATGTGGGTCCCTATGAAATCTTGCAAAGGGTTGGTAAGGTTGCCTGTGAATTGGAACTTCCTAGCGAATTGGCTTCGGTTCATCCGGTTTTCCATGTTTCCATGCTTAAAAAGTGTATTGGTGATCCCGAGTCTATTCTTCCTATTGAGGGTTTTGGTGTGAAGAATAACCTCTCTTATGAGGAAGTTCCGGTTCAAATTCTTGATAGGCAAGTAAAGAAGTTGAGGAATAAAGAGGTGGCTTCCGTAAAGGTGTTATGGAAAAATCACCTAGTTGAGGGTACAACATGGGAGGCCGAGGCCGACATGAACTCTGTTACCCTCATCTATTTGACAACTAAGGTTAGTATTTCTTACTAATAATGAAAATAATGACAAGAGAAAAAATTAAAGTTGCTTTGATTTTGGTGAAGTTTTGCAAAATGTGCATTTTGAATAGCTTTACAGTGACTTACAGTGAACTTGTGCATTTGAACTTGAAATTTTGCTCTTTGTCTTGTTTGAGTTATCTTGTGCATTTTGATATGGTTAGTCTTTATGAAATGATATGTAGCATGTTGGTAACTTGAACTTTGGCTTAATTGACTCATGTAATGCATGTTGAGATCATGTTGTTGTTGTAAGAAGGATATTTCTCATAATGTAATGTTGAGCCTTACATGTGGTAATTGAAGTTTTGAATGGCCTTGTGTAAGTGATATGATTGATGTTTTTGGCAAAAAATGTGAATATTTCTATTAACAAAAAGCCACTTAAAAATTATGAGCATCACCCTTCATCCCATAAGATGGAAGGTTGCCTCAATTCAAAAAACATAAGAAAAAACAGACTAGCTACAAATTTATGCCAAAAAACTTTTACTTCTAATTGCTCTTTTTGTATTCTTATATAATTCTATCCTTACTTCAATTTCACGTGTAATATTCCCCACTATTTCTGCATGCTGAATACTTGTTCCTTTGAACTGTTTCCAATTTCTTGCTTTCCAAACATGATATACCATGGCCCCCCACATAGCTGCTACCACTTCCTTCTTAAACTTCTTCCAATGCTTCTTCCTGATCATCTCCAAGGTAAGACTTAACTCTATTGCAGGCATGGGGGTGTTAGTCCAGCTAAGGAGTGTTATCCTCACCCTTGTGACATATTCACATTCAACAAATAGATGCTTATTTTTTCAAATACTGCCTCTTGGCATAGGCAACATTCAATAGTAGCTACTTGTATATTTATGCATCAGACGTTCTTTAGTGAGTAACTTCTTCTGAGTGGCTAACCACATGATAAATCTCTGTCTTGGCAGTGATACAGAGTTCCATATTAGTTCTGAGGTTACCAGTTTTTCTCTATGGCCCAACAAAGCAAGATATCCACTTGTTATCGAGTATTTCCCATTAGCAGTGAGGTTGAATTGTCCCTGTGTATACCAATGCTGCATTTTGATCTTTAAAGAATTTAGTTTCCACCAATACCAACTACTATCATTTGAAGCTTTATGATCCCAAAAATTACCTGTTTTGATGTATACACCATGCACCCATTTCACCCATAGGGCCTCCTTACATACAACAATCTGCCAAACTAGTTTTCCTACAGAGGCTTCATTCCAAATTCCACACCCTTTGATATGATTGATGTTGCTATGTACTGTTGTTGGTTGGGATGCTAGTCTTGAGCCTATTCCCTCCTTCTAAAGATTTTTAGTGTCATTCGAGGACAAATGTTCCTAAGGGGGGATAATATAACACTTCGAAAATCCAAAACGTGTCTTAAAGCCTAAACATAAGTGTCATAAGGTCTAGACATTGTTTTAAGGCCTATTTTAATGTTTATAAGTCATTCATGAAGTCTAGAAACCAAAACATCTAAGAACGTCCATGACGTCGAAAACTAGTTCTAAGAGGTACTAGGGTGCCTAAGCCTATTTGACTAGCTTTTAGGGGTCGAAAAATGGTGAGAATTTGTGGAAGGGTGTCTAACATGTGTTTAAGTTAATTCATGGTCGAAACGTACGGGTACGACTCCCCAAGGACCAACCAAGGTCCCTTGAGGAGGACCCTTGCACGTTTGTGTCAACACTGCCTGGGCAGTGTGCACCCACGAAAGGGCAATCGACGGGGCGTGTGTTGATCGACGGGGAGTTTATGCCAACCGTAGACCACCACTTAGACAATTTGTTGAAGGCCCTCACCTGCACAGTCTTTGACAAGGACGACGGATGTGCAGCACGGAGGAGGCCTGGTCCGTCGACTGACCCACGATCCGTCGATCGTGGTGTCGTTGATGGTACTGCAACTTTCCTGCACGTTTTAACTTAGCTTTATTTAATTAGTTAAGGGGTTAGGGGTTTAAGGGAGTCTAATTAAGTTAATTAAACCCCATATAAAGGCCCCAACCCCATTAGACTAAACACAACTCACAAAACAAATCCTCTTCCTTCTCTCTTCTTTCTCTCTCTATAGGAAGACACCATTCAAGACCAAGCTAAGGAAGGGTTTTGGGGGTTGTAAAGGGGAAATTTCACCAAAAAATATTCATCAAAATTTGAGGTATGGGATCTAATTCACCTTTGAGACCTCTTTCCTCAAAGGGTTCCATCAAATTGATTTCTAAAAGTTGAGTTTTCAAGTGGGTTTCATCTAATCTCGAAATTGATGTTGAACTAAGTTGTTTATGATTTATTTAGGATATAATGAATATATTAACATGTATTTTAACTTGATTATGATAATTCTTGATGGTTTGGTCTAAATTGTAGAACATGATCCTCAACCCTTAACCCTAGGTTGTGATCTTGACATGTATTGTATAATGTTCATTCAATTGACTTGGTTATTGATTAAAATACTATCCTATGAGGTTGTATCAATTATTACTAGATTGAGATGAATTCTAGGCCTATTATGCTAGTTCTTGAGATGTTGATCTAGGTTATGAAGTATATTGTGAAATTGACCTAAGTATCTTGTCTTAAGCTATGATCTAGTGTTGAATTGTGTTATAGTGATGCTATTGGCCTTGTTATTCTATTGGATATCATTGTATGATGATGTTACTCCCCTAATTAGGTTGAGTTATGGGTTTATGGTAAGACCTTTATGATGAACTATGAAGGAGACTTGGTAAGTCTTTTGATCCCTATACTTTACTTCAAACTATGGTTAATTGTGATTAAGTCATGATGTTGTGTTGGAGTATGCCTTGTTTAGGATTGATAGGGTGGTATGATGTTGAATTGAAATGTCTTGACTATGGTTGTGAGATTTATTAAGATGAAATGTTATAAGGATGTTGATGACTACCAATGTGCCTTATTATGATATGAAATGTTAATGTGCTAACCTTACCTATATGAATTGTAATGAAAGGACTTATACTCATGAAATTCTTATTGAGCTATGATGATGATGGTGTTATACAAGGGTTAGACCCTATGACCTAAACTAAGCTATGATTGATAATTAAGGCTTAAAGACATTTCAAAAAGGGACTCTAGCTTAGCACCGACCGAACTAGATTGAGGAGTGTCCCTTCCCACATAGGGAAGGTAGGATCACTAATGTACTATTGAGATTGGAGACTACAATGCATGTAGCATAAAGAGGGTCCCAATTATATCTCCTAGTTCTTGAACTATTGCCCCCACAGGAATACTAGCTAGTGGATCCACGTAGTTACTATGTTTTATGTTTTGATACTACCTTGGCAAGTAGTCCGCCTTCTTTCGGTGTAGGGTTTTATGACACTGGATTCCACTAGCTCATGTGGTCTATGTCGGTTAGGGAAAGATGTTCCCAAAAGGTAAAATGAACTAAATATTGAACTCTAACTAAGATGACCTAAGGGGTATAGCTTAGTCTAGGTAGGGGTATGAGACTCTACCTAAGCATTGCACTAGTTAGCCTTGAGGGGAGCCTTGTGAGGATGTTCTTATGTATGAATATGCTTATAATGCTATATGACATGTATATGATGAACTTGCACATTGTTGATACTATATGATGACAAGTTTCACTTATGTATATGTGTTGGCCTATATGGTTAAAGTAAGATGATATGTACTCTTAAATGCTATGTTATGTGAAGTAGGATGTTAGTCATGATTCTTGTTGGGTTACTTGATTGACTAAGGTTATGGGGCTTTACTTGGTCATTGCACTTGTTGACTTGATAGTGGTTCATGGGTAATTGACTTGCTTTGGTTATGTTTAAATGTAGTCTTATTCATGCTTATTGTTAATATGACTTGATGATAAAGTTACATTGAGTATGTATTTACTTAAATGATATGTATGGTTGATTTGACTAGACTTGATGTTGTAGTTCTTGTAATGTACATGCCTATGACTTAAGGAATATGCAATATTGATTGGTATGGTTTTGTTTGAATGTGCATAAGGATTTTAAATGGAAAGTGCATATTTTATGAAATGTCCTTTTTTAGCATGATTTCAAGGTATGTGTGCATATGGTCTCATACTTAGTACAAGTGGCGTACTAACCCCATTTCTTCCTTCTTCCCCAACATTTTAGGTTCCGTTCGTTGAAGTGTTTTGGAAGGTGACTTGGAGAAGGCTTGGATCCTTTGATCATCCAAGTAGGGTAGGTCCTCATTGTCCGAGGGCGATGCCAATATCGAGCTTATGTTGTTGTTTTAGTTCTAAGACTCTTATATTCTATCTCCTTTCATTTGAGTACGGATTGTATAAAGCCTATATGTGGCTACCTTTACATTGATGTATGGGCTATGCCCAAATTGCTAATCGTGTTAGATGGTTATGACATGAGACAAGCTTTGAAAACTGTTCTAAATTATATATACAATTATGTGCAATAAAAAAAGAAGCCTATGTAACCTTTCTATACGAAGGGTCTATATATACTTGATATACATATGTTATGTGTATGTAGAGGTCTATGTAAACCTCCAAGTAGAAGTAATGAAAAGTTTTAAATTTTCCTCTAAATTTGACGTATGAATGTAATGATGTAAACTAAGAGGCTAGTCTTAGTCCTCAAAGAGGACGACAACACCGGTGACGTCTAGGGGGTAAACCCGGATGTGACAGGAAACCTACTTATCCACATGCAATTAATTCTTGCTTGTAAACTACACAAACTTGTCCGTTTCTTTCTCTTGGAGTAATTCCCCATTCATGCGGGGGATTGTTGGGTTTCAAAAGGTGAAAATTTAAAATGAAGAGTTGTGACTTTTTTTAAAGTTGCGATTTTTATGACGAGTTGCGACTTTTATGAAGAGTTGTGACTTTTATGATGAGTTGCGACTTTTATGAAAAATTGTGACTTTTATGAAAGGTTGTGATCTTTCCCAAAGATTGTGACTTTTCCAATGGTTTGTGTCCTTTTCGGTAAGGCACAATAAGAACCTTTCTGCTCTACCGTTTGTTTCCTATAAATTGATGGATTTTCACTCATTTTAAGAACAAATTTTTCTTGACTTCTTTCACTACTACTTAATCTAGTAATCAAAGTGTAATTTACTTCCATTGAGTTATTCACTTACACCATGGTTTTAGGTACCGATACACCAGTGAGTAAGATCGTTCTATCTTGGGAGGATGTATTTCATTAATCTTGGGTACTTGAGGTGTTACATCCTAGATTGATATCCCAGAATCAATCTGGATTTTTCAAAGGAAGAAATATTAATTAAAATGTATTGCTCTCTCAAGAAATTGTTACTGAATATTAGGATGAGGGGCAAACCTTACAATGTGATTATCAAGCTTGACATGGAAAAGGAATATGACAGGGTTGATCAGAGATTTTTGATTAAAGTAATGGAAAATGGGTTATAGTTCTATGATGTTTGAAATGATTTGGAGAATTATTGCTAATAATTGGTGCTCTATATTGATAAATAGTCAATCACATGGTTTTTTTCATTTATCAACAGGAATTAAACAAGGAGATCATTGGTACTGCTTTATTTATACTTACTGATGAGCTATTTACTAGAGCTCTATATCAACTATACCAAGAAGAGGTACATAGAGTATATGTTTTTCCTCAATGGAGAGAACGACTGAATCACTTATCTTATGCTAATAATACAATTATTTTTTCCTCTGCTGATAGGAGTTCTCTCCAGTTGATAATGCAAACATTTACAATGTTTGAACAACCATCATGACAACTTATAAACAAAGAAAAAACTTCCTTTTACTTGCTTAACAAAGTTTCTCTTAGTTATGTTCAAATGGTGGAGTAAATAATAGGTTTCTGCAAAGGGAGTTTCCCTTTAACTAACTTGGGTTGTCCTATTGTCCATTCTAAGAAAAAGAAGATTCATTTTAAAGAGCTCATCAAGAAGATTGAGAATAAACATCAAATGTGTAAAGGGAAACTTCTATCTAATGAGAGCAACACAGTGTTGATTAACCATCTATAGTATTCATGTCTACCTCCTCTCAGCTATCAGGCCTCCTAAGTGTATCATTCATGATATTCATAAGATTTTTGAAAAATTCTTATGGGATTCTATTGGTCAACAATTTAATATTAATAGTTTTTTTATATAAATTTGCTTGAAATGTTTGGAGTCAATGTGATGGATTTGTTGTAACTGTTGGACATTTATATATGGAGCATAACTCCATTAGGAGTTAGTGCAAAATGGCATTTCAGTTTTTTGCAAAGTTGCAAAATGTCGTTGATGGCATTAGTGCCTATTTGATGGTCACTCATAATTTCTCCATTATCTCATTCTTTACTCCTACAATATTCTTCCTCCATTATACCTGGTAACATATGTAACTCCTGAGTCCATTATCTTCACCATTTACTACACTATTTATCTTCCTCTTCTTTGCTAGAAAGACTTTTTCTAGTATAAATAGTGGTGGTCTTCATTTGATTTTAGACATAACACACAACACACAAGAAAAGAAATAGAGTGAAAGAGTTAGTCAAAAAGAGAGTTCTTATTAGTGGAAGGGAGGTGTTCTTTTTTGTGGAGCTTTGGACTCAACACTTGTCCAAAGTTGTTGAGTTATTCTTTGTGAAGGCTGTTATATCCTGGAGGGGACAAGTCAAAGAGGACTACTGCTGGACCGGTGAAAACATTTGTTGCAGTGGGCTTGACTCTCCTTAAAGAGAGCGAGATATCCGCGCCTCAGCCTAAAGAGATTTATTTCTTAATTTTATTTTTGAATTGTAATCTTGCAATTTTATTATTTTTATAAGTTTTTCACTAACAATTTGAAGGAGGTTCATCATGGCTACAATTGAAAAAACTGCGGATGTCAAGATATGTGACCTTAACAAGCCATTTCGGTTCAATGGTAATCATTTTCAGAGATTAAAGGGTAAAGTAATTTTTTATGCTTAAGTCTTCTCAATGTTTCTTATGTGTTAACTGAGAAGAATTCTAATAAACAAGACATCACCTCTATGAATGATGATGAAACTAATTCTCATCTAGAGGAAGTGGAAAAGTACGATGGTTATTCCTATAAGTTTCGGTATTATCTTCTTAATTGTCTATCTGATAATTTTTATGATTATGATGATAGAACTTACTCTAGTGCAAATAAAAATGGAAAGCATTGCAGAGTAAGTATGATACCGAAGAGGGTGGAGTGAAAAAATATGCAGCTAGTAGATTTTTTCGTTTCCAAATGGTGGACAACGAATCAGTGGTAGATCAAGCTCAAGACTTCATAATGATCGTTGGATAGCTTATATCCGAAAAGGTTAAAATTGGAGATAACCTTATTATTTGTGGCATAGTGGATAAACTTCCATCTTCATGGAAGGAATTTCAAAAACCTATGCTCCACAAACAAAAGGAAACCTCTCTTGAAACCTTGATGATAAAAATCCGCATAGAAGAAGAATCAAGAGGCCAAGATGCACTTTTACAAACAAAAGAGAATATCACAACGAAGGTAAATTTAATTACTTCGAATAATCCTACTCCTGAAACTCACAAAAATACTTCTTTGAAGCCTAAGAAGAAAAAATTCAAGAAAATAATAGTAGACCTCCCAAGAAAAATAATGGTGAAAATCACGTAGCACAAAATCAACAATTTCAAAAAAAGGATCATGCTTTGTTTGTGGCAGGAGTTGGAATATTGCTCAATTTTGCAGATTCGAGAAATGTGTCCTAACACTCAGGCAAACTTTATCGAAGAGCCTTTTGTGGCGGTGATTACCGACATAAACATGATTGAGAATGTTAATGGATGGTGCGTTGATTCTCGTGCCAACCGTCATGTCTGTTATGACAAAGACTGGTGTAAAAAATATACTCATTTTGAGGAGACCAAAACCATCATGCTTGGTGATGCTCACACTACTCATGTGCTTGGAAAGAAAGATGTGAATTGTGTTTTACTTCTGGAAGTGTATTAACTCTGAAAGATGTACTTTATACTCTTTCCATGAGAAAAAATTTGATGTCTAGTTTTCTTGTTAATAAAGTAGGCTTTAAACATATTATTGAATCTGATCAATATGTAATTGTGAAGAAGTGTATTTTTGTGAGAAAGGGTATGCATGTGATGGAACTTATAAGTTGAATATTGATATGAATAAAACTTCTACGTCTGCTTAGATGCTTTCTTCTACAAATTTTTGGCATGCTCCTTTGTGTCATATTAATGATCATTACGTTGGAATCATGAGTAGTTTAAAATTAATCCCATTGATTAAAAAGAATTTTGAAAAGTGTGAAGCTTGTAGTAATGCTAAAAACACTAAAATGCCTCATTTTCAAGTTGAAATAAAAATTGACTTGTTTGAATTAGTTCATACTGATATTTGTGAACTTGGTGGAATTTTCTATTGCACTTGCACCAAGGAACATAGTTTATTTGAGGAACCAAAATTCAACAAACTACAGAGCTAGACTTGCACAATCTCAAGATAGTGTGGCACAATGAGGTATTGCATATGCTAAGTGTGGTAGAAACCACGCAGTAGCGTGTCGTGATGGCTACCATGGTTGCTTCAAGTGTGGTAATGAATGTCACTTTATGAGAGAATTCCCTATGAACAGACAGAGAAATGGTAATGGGGGCAATAGAGCCAAATCTTCTTCAATGTCTCCTCCAGACAAAGGTGCACCTCGAGGAACTACATCATGGATAGGCAGAGGAACAAACTGTCTTCAAGCTATCTCGAGATTCCAAGGGAAAGAAAATCCGCCAGATGTTGTCAGTGATATGATAAAAGTTTTTATTTTTGATGTATATGAATTGCTTGATCCTGGTGCGAGTCTATATTTTGTAACTCCTTATATTGTTATGAGGTTCACTATTATTCCCGAACAACTTCTTGAGACCTTCAGTGTTTCCGCACTTGTTGGTGAGTCTATTCTAGCCGATGGAGTTTAACATGATTGTATCATTACTATCAAGCACAAGGACACCATGACTAACTTAGTCGAGTTAGACATGATGGACTTTGATGTCATTCTATATTTAGAATGACGTAATGCTTGTTATGCCTCAATTGATTGTACAACCGAGTAGTTAAATTCTAGTTTCCTAGTGAGCCAGTTATAAAGTTGAGAAGTAGTTGAGGAGCGCCTAAGTCTCATTTCATTTCGTACCTTAAGGCCAAAAAGTTAGTTTCCAAGGGGCGCATCTATAACTTAGTCCGACCTAATGATTCTAGTGTTGAGACACCGTCTATACAGTCAGATCCAGTTGTGAGTAAGTTTCCAGAGGTTTTTCCAGATAATCTTCCTAGAGTCCCTCCTGAGAGATAAATAAACTTTCGTGTAGATATTCTTCCTCATACTCGACCTGTCTCTATTCTTCCATATATAATTGCTCAAACTGAGTTAAATAAGATCAAAGAGCAGTTGAAAGACCTTCTTGATAAAGGTTTCATTCGACCAAGTGTCTCACCTTAGGTCTCTCTGATGTTCTTTGATAGGAAGAAAGATGGTTGACTTAGGATATGTATTTATTACAATTACTATCAAGAACAATTATCCTCTTCTGAGCATTGATGATCTTTTTTAGAAACTTCAGAGTGCCATATGTTTTTTCTAAGATAGACCTCAGATCAGGCCATCACAAGTTGAGGGTAAGAGAGGGTGATATTCATAAGCCGGTATTCAGGACCTGTTATGGTTATTATAAGTTTTTGGTTATGTCTTTTGGTTTGACCAATGCTCCTGCAACTTTCATGGACCTTATCAATAGGGTATTTAATCTGTTATCTTGATATATTTTTTATTGTATTCATTGATGACATTCTAATTTATTTGAGGAATGAGGCAGATCATGTTAGTCATCTTAGAGTAGTTCTCCAAACCATTAAGGATAGAGAGTTGTATGTAAAATTCTCTAAGTATGAGCTTTGTCTTAAGGATTTGGAATTATTATGCCACATTATTTATTGTGATGGGATACGAGTTGACACTCAAAAAATAAAGGCAGAGCAAAATTGTCGTAGCCCCACATCTCCAACTGATATTAGGAGTTTCTTGGGATTGACTGGCTATTATAGGCAATTTGTTAAGGGGTTTTCATATCTCATCCCTGTTGACTAATTTGATTTAGAACACAGCAAAATTTCAATGGTCTAAAGCTGGTGAGAAAAGCTTTTAGGAATTGAAAACCTGGTTATTTACTACCTTAGAATTGACTCTACCGTAGGGTACATAAGGCTTTGTTTTGTATCGTGAGGCATCCAGAGTTTTACTTGGTTGTGTTTTGATGCAGAATATTAAGGTTATTGCTTATGCCTCGTGACAACTTAAGTTTTACGAGAAGAATTACCCAACTCATGACCTCGAGTTGGCAATGCTAGTATTTGCCGCTAATAATAGTGTCACAAAATCTGTGGTGTTCATGTGGATATGTTCACCGATCAAAAGAGTCTCAAGTACTTATTAAACCACAAAGAGCATAATCTCTAATAGAGAAGGTGGTTAGAGTCACTCAAAAATTATTAATGATGTTTATAATGCCTTGAGCAGGTTGTCTATGTTTAGTAAAACACATGTTGAAGAAGGAAGAAAGAGTTGGCCAAAGATGTGAACATACTTGCACGATTAGGAGTCCGGTTTTTTATTCCAATGAAGGCAGAGTGGTAGTGATGAATGGGATTGAATCATGTCTAAAGTGAAGAAGAAACAAGACCAAGACCCTATTTTTCTTGAATGAAAGGAAAATGTTAATAAGCAAAAAGTGATGGTTTTTGAGCAAGGGGGAGATGGTGTGTTGAGATATCAAGGTAGATTGTGTGTACCAAAGGTGGATGAACTCTAAGAGAGGATATTTGAGGAAGCTCAAAGATCTAAGTACTTTATCTGTCACGACCGAAGTCTAGACCCTAGCCTAAACCGGCGTCGTTGACCTCTCAGAGGTCGCAGACAAGCCTACATACGTCATCGTTACATCATCTAGGTTAATTTTAGCGGAAAAAATTGAACTTTTTGTTTACTTAAACTTCATAGTGAGAAACATTGAGCTCGTATAAGACTATCTACATAAACTCTTAAGCGTTCACAACAACCATCTAATATCACGATAATCAAATGAAAGACATAGTTATATCAGTATAAAAATATAGAGTTGCCAAAAATGGCACCAATACAATATCTGAAAATAACTAGGAAAGAAACACTAGTGGAACATACTCCACTAGCTAATGCCTACATCTAATGCTAGAATATAGCAAGCATCCTCGAAAGCATGAGGGCCTACCAAATCCGGATGAAAGCTTCACGTCTGGATAACTTCAACGTCGACTCGTAAGCTCTAGCGTCCAGCTGCACCTGCACCTAAAAGTAGAGAGTTGTATTGGATTAGTACACACTTGTACTAAGTATGGGTATATGCAAGCACACACCAAGGACATGCATGATTAATAAGAGCTCTCTCCTAAAGATATGAATTATGGAAAGTCAAGTCAGTGGACTTGCCAAAATCGGATTAGGAAAGTCATGCTATGAGAGTAACATGCATCATCATATGTATCATATTGCACACAACACATAACATATTGCATATAACACATAACATATTGCATATAGCACATAACATATTTCATATCATTCGTTCATATGCCATGAGAACTTGGAATCATGGACTTGACATTAGGACTTCCCAAAATGAGGGCTCAACATATGGGACCTCAACTAGGGAGCCTTCTTTAGCAAACACAGAGTCTTCTTTATTCATTCATACGTACTTCATTTTATTTCATTCATAGGCTAGTGTAAACACCAGCTATACCTAGGATGTAGTTTAAGACTCTCATTGGGTTCACTGTGCAATGACTAAGAATGACCTAGTGTCATTACATAAGTCTAGTTCACCTCTTGATTATCCTACCCAAACACCTTTGGTATCGTTCATTTCATTGTGTGCATTACATGAGGCTGGCCTCATTCTTTCTTTGGGAACTTTAAATTTCACCGACATAGATCATGTGAGCTCCATGAAATCATGTGTCTACCCCACACCGAAAAGAGGTGGAATCACCGGCCAAAGTGAAACCAAAAACATGCTAGCGTATATAGGGGATTGAACCCTGCTAGATCCCTATGTTGGCTGCATAGATTCAAAGACTAGGAGATATAAAGAGACCCATACCCGTATGGACAGACAGTCTCATCCCATGAGAATTACACGAACCTCTGCCTTCCCGAAAGAAGGAATCGCCACTCATAGCTAGTCTATCGGTGCTCAGTATAAAGTTCCATTAAGTTCATCTCATAAATCATAGAAGATGGCTTCTAGCATGAGGCATCATAGATCATTAGATGATTTCTCATCTCATCATAGTATTAAGTATGCTTTAACTTCAATACTTTCATTAGAGTGTTCATAGAGACTGGTCTCTTCCTTAACTTTACACTCTCATACGTGAGTACGTCTTGGTAACATTTACTTAGGCTCATTTAAGATTTCTCTCACCTTTCACATTAGCCTCTTATCATGTTGTCACCACATTCATTAACTTTAACACATTTACATCTTCATAATTACTCACCCCTTTACGTGAATGTTCATTTCATCGTATGCCAATACACTTGGCCCTTAATGTGTGTCACACTCTTACCTAACCCCTCTAGGGTTTCATCATCTCTTCACATAACATCTAAGGTTCACTTACTTTTAAACGTATGCCACACATACAAGCCATGAGGCTTCACTCATAGTTCGTCTAAGTGATTCATATTTACCCAAGATTATGTGGTACAAGACTTATGCATCTTGTAGGTATGCCAAGATATTGATTTCGATCCTTAGGGGCAGCATTCATTAAATATTTGCTTACGTATGACTTATGTGTCAATACGGAATTGGGCAAGGGAACCCGATTTTGAATCCCTTGAGCAACACTTAATCTTATATTAAACTTGATAATTGCATTTTTCAGATTTGGGGGACCCCAGATCGATCCCCATCACTCCCATAATATTTCCTTTCTTTTCCTCCTCTCTTTCTCGTTTAAGGCAAGGAGGTTGTGGGATCAATCCCCCACAAGCTCATTCTTTTTCTCTTAATTTATCTCTTAACGTTCTCACTTATCCAAGAGGTTGTGGGTTCAATCCCCACTCACCACATTTTATTTTTCTCCTTTATTTTTCTCCTAACTCTCTCATCTATTCAAGAGGTTGTGGGTTCAATCCCCACTCACCACATTTATTTTTCCTCCTTTATTTTTCTCCTAACTCTCTCATCTATTCAAGAGGTTGTGGGTTCAATCCCCACTCACCACATCTATTTTTCCTTTCATTTTTCTCATGAAATTTTTATGTAATTTACATTTGGTGAGGTCTTGGGTTCAATTCCCAATGACCTCACAATTTTTAAATTTTTTTAAAACATAGCTCACTTTTCAAATTCTTGGCCGAGACCAACATTTCCAGCAAGCTGGAAATTTGGTCTCTTTCAATTCATCTTTATCTCAAGTTTTTATGCTGATTCTTGGAGTAATTCGGGTGACATTTTTCCAGCAACATTACCCTTATATGAACATCACACTTGTAACATTTTCATACACGAAAACACAACATTTTAACACACAAATTTCAGGCAGCAACATAGTTAATTTAAAGCAAACACATGCTCAAACAGTTAACTTGAAACACTTTTTCGGAATACGTCTTTCATTCCACACATAATTTCCAAAAACACATTCAACACATAATCACAATCAGACCTAAAATTATCTACCACAAGACATACCAACGCATTCTTTGAATCTTTAAAAGGATCTAATGACATGGGCATGCAACGGGGACAACCTTAGTTTTTCAATTGCGATTAAACTGAACCTTAAGGGTCTCTTGGGAAAGGGACCAAGAGAGAAGAAAACACATACCTGGAGTTGTTCAAAATTGATTCAACGTGCTGCCTATTTTCCCACTAAGCCAACGTCTTACCACCAAAACCACAAGCAAAATCCGTCGAGAAATTGATTTTTACTTTTCGTTTTTAAGCTTGTTTTGCTTTTGAGTTTTTAGCTTTCAAGTTCTTGATGAACTTTGTATTTTACGTTCTGTTCTTATTCTCTTGTTGAAGGCAGATCGTGAGTGAGAGAGAGATGGTGAGAAACGTGTGAGAGTGTTAACTTAGGATTAGGAGATTAGGGAGAGACTTAGTCAAATTAGGATTTATCTTTAATTAATAAATAAAAATCTGATTTTTCTTTTTTCTTAAATCAGAAATTAAATATTAATTAATTAAATTAATTCAATAAATCAAATAAATCAAATTAAATCATTGCTCCCACCTAGGCTCGAACCCGGGTGGAGCAAGATTTCGCTCAAAGGTCAATTTCGTCTCTTTCTACCCAAATTGCCCCTCCACTATATTAATTAATTAATTAATTAAATATTTAGGGTAATTACAATACTACCCTTAGCCTGGAAAAAGACCATTTTACCCCTAAACCCTCCAAACTTAAGATTACCCCTTTTGAAGTTTGGTTAAGACTCATCCGGGTAGATCTTCATATTCGGGTGCCCTACATGGCTGGACCCAACCTTTCCTAGCTCAACTAACTCACCAAGTTGGTTGGCTTGGCTGTTGGAAGGGTTCAGAGGTCTGGTTCTACGCGCATCAATCCGTGTGAACCCGATCTAACCGTAGGCATTCTAGATACAATAAGCATTACTTAGTCTAGCCATTTTAGGATTGTTACATCATCCATCCTGGTTCCACAAAGATGTATTGTGACTTGAGAGAAGTCTATTTGTAGAGTAGCATGAAAAATTACATTGCAGAGTTCGTTGCTAAGTACTGAATTGTCAACAACATAAGGTAGAGCACCAGAGGCCCAGTGGTATGACTCCTAAAATAGATATATTGATATAGAAGTGGGAGATGATCCATATGGTTCATCACTAGTTTGTCGCGGTCTTGTAGGCATCTTGATTCAGTTTGGGTGATTGTAGATAGAATCACTAAACAATCCCATATCTTTAAAGACTACTTATTAAGTAGAGGATTATGCTAGGTTATATATTCAAAAGGTATCTAGACTTCATGGATTTTTGGTGTCCATCATTTCAGACAGAGGTGCGCAATTTATCACACAATTTTGGAAGTCTTTCCAGAAAGGTTTGGGTTCGAAGGTGAATTTTAATAATGTTTCCATAATCAAATAGACTTCAAGTAGAGCGAACGACTCAAATTTTAGAGGATATGTTGAGGGCGTGTGTGATCAATTTCAAGGGTAATTGGTATAATCACCTACCTCTTATAGAGTTTGCTTACACCAATGGCTATCACTCTAGCATTCAGTTGGCTCCTTTTGAGGCATATGAGAAGATATAGATCTCCAATTGGATTGTTTGAAGTTAGTGAAGTTAGGTTGATAGGACCAAAATTAGTTCCTTAAGCTATGGAGAAAAAGAACAACATTCAAGAAAGGTTGAAAAGAACACCAAGTCGTCAGAAATCCTATACTAATGTTAGGAGAAGAGATTTGGAGTTTGAGGTGGATAATTTGGTTTATTTGAAAGTGTCACCCATGGAGTATGTTATGAGGTTTGGAAAGAAGGAGAAGCTTACACCCCTGTATATTGGTCCTTACAGCATATCTAAGAGAATTGGCAATTTACCTTCTAAGCCGGAGGTACCACTAGAGTTAGCAACAGTCCATTCAGTATTTCACATTTTTATGTTGAACAAGTGCCTACGGAGAATTTTGGGGTTAAGGAAAACCATCTTATAAGGAAATACCCATTGATATATTTGATCATCATATTCGCATGTTCAGAACCAAGGAGGTAGCATCCGCCAAGTTCTTATGGAGGAATAAGTATATTGAGGAAGATAATTGGAAAGCAGAGAAGGATATAATGAAGAGATACCCACATCTCTTCCCTTCCGAAGAAATTTTCGACCAAGGTAATGACTTTTTGTAAGACTCTTTAAATTGATATGTTATGTTGTGTTGAATTGCATATTGGGTGTTTGAACTTGGTGTTAGATGTTTCCATCCTTAGTCTTAATTATAGTGATCTAATTCGAGCACTAATATTCTCAAGGGGGAATATTGTAGTACCTCAATTTTAGAAAGAGCTAATTTTAGAAAGAACTAAATTGGGAAGAGCTAAATTGAGAAATTTGTAAGATAGTCTTAAATTGTTAGATTTGGGTCAACTTCAAATGACCATAACTTTCAGTACATGATGATTTAGGTGGCCCATGAGATATAAAATGAAAAATCTTTGATTCCATTTTCCAACACCACCGAGTTTGCTAACTTTCAAGTTTGGATGAGGGAGATATGCTCGTCTGAGTTCAGCCTGTCCAGTTAAGGAAATTCATCTGAATTAAGGAGGGGTATTTTGGTCATTTACTTACCCCACTAAGTTTTCACGTTTTACTTACCCCAAATATGGTTCTAAACTGATTTGCATCAGCTTTCAAAATTCCTAAACATGCATAGGTTTTTAGAGAGAAGTGGAAGAAGAGAAAAAGGAGAAGTTCAAGCGTTCATCCAAAATTCTTGCAATTTTGAGGAGTTTTGACAAGGATTTGATCCTTACGAAGTATGTAATTTATCATAGTTTTGGTAGTTAACCCATACGCCGGTTAGGTGATTTTTATCGATAATTTCTTTCTTGAGGTTGAATGATTTGATTTCTTGAGGTTTGTGCTTCGTTATTTGGTAATGGAGTTCTTGAGGTGAGGGTCGCAAATGAGATCTGTTCTTGATCGATTTATGTGTGAATTTCATTGTAAATGTGGTATGTTTGACAATCTAAAAGATTTCTAGGGAAGTCTTTTGATTCTAGATTAGTTAAGGCATGAGATTTAACAAGAAAATTTGTCAAATTACGGGAGGGTTTTAGGGTTGCGCGCCACCATAGTGCAACAACTACTGCCCAATAGTTTTGGGCCTGGTGTCTCACACCACTCAGTGTTCCGCAAAAACTGGTCAATAGTTTTTGGGCTGGCGCACTGCGCCACTAGAGTGCGCAGGAGTTGCCAGGTCGCTTACCCTTTTGACCTTCATTCTGTGTGAGTTCCCTCGAATTATCCCCATGTAATATGCATGATATCAACACTTAAAATCTTAATTAATACTTGAGAGATCATGCTTATCCAAGTCATTAATCGTGAATTCATAATTCAAATTAAAGATAGAGTTAAAGAGTAATATTTGAGGAAGTTCTTTGTGTCATTTTGAGAAGTATTTTATAGTCTTTTAAAACTTGTTTTAAGACTTGAGTAATTGAGTATGAGAATGAGGAGAGTTGAGATTAATTTTTCAAACTGACTATATGTAAACTAAATATTCCGAAGAGTAAATGTTTTTGCATATAAAACGAGAGGAAATCTTGATTTCCAAATCAGTTTATGAGGAGTTTTGAGCACTATCGCTTTTAAGAGAATCTTTTGAGTGATAATCTCATAGTAGACAAGGAGGAAATGTTTTTAAAACATATGATCATGAGTTATATTATTGGGAGTAGTAGAAAGAACTGATATGGGAACGAGTTTAGACAACTCAAAGTCCTTATAAGCCATGTATGCCAACATGGGTAAAAGGTCAGACTTTTTAGATGATTCCTTATTGCTTTTCAACATAGCATAGTGGATCCACTTAGTTGACAATTTATTATACTCCAGTAAGGCATGGGGCATTTGTAGCATCATGGGCGAGACGTTATATCATCACATAGCTCATAGTGATTGTTTTCGATTAGAAAAATTCTCATATAAGAGTAATGAGTTATTATTGTATTTTTAATTACTTTGTGTTGTCATTTATGCTTATAAGCTTTCTTTATACTACATCTTTTCTTTGTTGCTTTATAATGAGTTTAGTATTTCTGAGTTTGAGTATCTTTAGTTTCTTGAGTATCTTTGAGCCTCCTTGAGTATCTTTGAGTTGAGTGTAGTAGAGATGAGGTTAAGTATGTTCTTCCCTTCTATCCGGTCAAGTTTGTGCATGTGCTTTAGAAATCCCATTGCATTCCTGCATCATTTAGCCTGCATCTTTGATGATGTAGATACAAGTAAATAGGGTCATCAAAAGGCACTCTGTTAATACCACTTGCAGTCCAGAGTTGCTTTGGTGAGCCTCCTTGTTTCTAGAGGATTCCTTTTTTTGTTTTTCAGTTTTGTTACGATGTTGTGGATCTTGTCCTGCCGTCTATCATAGAATTTGGAAGCTTTACAGACAGTAGAATTTTGATAAGTCTGTTTCATTTTCAATTGTTAATGTTCTAGAATTGAGTTGCCTCTTATTTCCAGTTGAATGTTTTGTTTAAAATATTATGAGTTATATATTTTGAGACAGTTTGAGAAAACCTTTACTTTTGAGTTCATCTATTGTTAAATAAGTCTTCTTCTGAGTATTGAGCATGGCCAAGAGTTCGCATGGGGACAAGCAATGGTTCTCGAGTGTCAGTCATGATTAGGGTGTAGGCTCGGGACGTGACATTACCAACCCGATCATTGATGCGCCAAGTGCTCATCCTCTCTTCGTTTTGGTGTGGATTTTCACCATCTCTTTTGTATAACTCTTGGTGATTGAGGTCGGAATCTCCGATCTCTTCGGCGCATCGCCGAACTGCTAATCTGCTCACCAAGTTGGTCTTGTCCATGGGATGGCCTTCTAAAACTTTAAGCGAGTTGAAGGTCCACTTGGTGACTCGCCAAGTGGCTTTCGCTAGTACAAACTTTCCTTTCCTTTACTTTTTTCAGCTTTTTTCGCTCTTATTTGCCTCATATTGTCCTTGTCTTGCTCTTTTTCCTTCATTGATGCGTATTAACATTTTAACAATAGTTATGAACATAAATTAGGCATTGATGACAGTAATTTCCCGAGTATTAATCCCTAAATGAGTCAAAATTCCCGACTCTTCACTGACCATAAAAACTTAACTTTCTGTTCTGTGAATGCCTTCAACTGAGAGGCAATTGAAGAAAACCCTTCCATAAACATTCTAAAATAACCAACAGAACCCAATAAACATTGAATATCCTAAGGGGATAGAGGTCTAGGCCAACTTTTGACTGCATTCATCTTCTTAGGATCTACTTTTGTACAATTACTTGAAACAATGTTACCAAGAGACTCCACAGACCTTAACCAAAACTCACATTTTCTAAACTTTGCAAATAGTTTTTGGTCCATGAGGACTTGCAACACAATCCTCAAATGCTCGACATGCTCGTCCTCACTCCTTAGGTGAATCAATATGTCATTGATAAACATAATCATAACCGTGTCTAGATATTATCGAGACACTCTATTCATCAAGTCCATAAATGCTCCTAAAGAAATAGTCAAACTAGAAAACATTACCAAAAACTCATAATGACGATATTGAGTTTGAAAAACCATCTTCGGATTGTCATCTTCCTTCACCCTCAATTGGTGATAACCCGACCAGAGTCCGATCTTACAGAAGTAACTCAAACTTTGGAGATTTATTCGATTCTTCAATCTTTGTCCTTGCGTTGGTTGCACTACGTAATCAGAAATCACTCAAATATGAACTCATTCTATTTTATTTTATTTTTCTCGTAACTTTCTGTTTAAATGTGTAGGTTTATTTGAAAAAAAACTATTTGTTGACCCAAAGATTGTTCCTTCTTCAACTTTAACTTGGTAACTTTGTAATGGTTCCTACTCCTTGTAATTTAATTTATTATATGCTTCCTCTTCCTTGTAAGACTTCTTTATAATAAGAAACTTTCTACAGTTTTTCTTGTCGTAAAAGCAACCCATCCACCGCCAAATTAATTTTGCTTCTGGAGATTAATGCTCTCTTAATCTCACAGACTTTGACAAAAAAGAACATGTCGGGGCAACCTATTCCTTTCATGTATTCCCCTATCATTCAATCATCAAAATCTTTCTTGATCTAACAATTTGGAGTTTGTATTACATTATGGGTTCCATGAGAGGACTAAGTATGTATATGTTTTTATCAACTGGGATATGCTCCATGCGTTAGTTAACTTAAGACTTTGTGATTCGAAATGCATATTACATTGTGGGTGTGGTATATGTTTTCACCTGTTTTTATTAATTTATTGTTTCTTATTTACATTCATGTTTTGGTAATGGTTGTATGATCATAAAAGTACGTTGGGATTGTGTACTGATACTACACTTGTTATTATCTTATTTAACTAAGAAATATTCACGCATATGACATGAGACTCGGTTAAGAGACACTTGTATATTCATATTCAAGTGTGAGTACTCTTCCATGCTATCATGGATTCTTCTTTATTTCTTTTCCCATATTTTGCTTCAGAGGTGAAAATTTTCTCTTGCTCTGGAGGCAACAAAATTTGAATGCCTCGTTTGTAGAATTCGCTTTATGTTTTCCTTTTTATAAAATATTGTTTATATAATAGTTGTGAGCTAAATTAGTTAAGATGCATCCAATCCCTTGCTTCTTGCTCCAACTTAGGATTAGACTCACCAGGGTTGTTGGAGTTCCTGCTTTCTATAAGTGCATGACTTGACAGTCTTTTTCAATCACTCTCCACAACATGATCAATATCCCCTTTAGATACTTGAGGTTATTATTTTGACCATTTAATATAATATGTCCATGATTTATAAATTTTTAATTTTTATTCATCAGATTGTAATTAATAAAATGTTTTCACCTTCTTCATCCTCTTGTGGTAGTTACTTATCTTTTTACTAGTCATGATATGCGTATTGCGCGCGTGTCTCGTACGTCAATAATTAAAAACTCTTATAACGTTAAATAATTATGATATTTTAAAATGTAATACCAATTTAACCTCAATCAATTCATCTGGTCAAAATAAGGGTGAAATTATAACATTATAATATTAGATCGATTATATGCATAACTTTAAATCAATGAACCAAACCTTGCACGTATCATTTATATAAAAAACACAAAAATGTCGAATCAAATGAATGTTGTTCATGTAAATATAAGGTAATCAAACTTAGTCATATTAGGACAATGTAGAAGTCATACTTGATATTTCCAACTTTATGAAATCATCTTTCTCGAAACTCTTTTAGGTGTTTCTTAATAATGTGAATATGTCAAACTTGTTATACGCTTTATTGTTACTCTCGGATAATACAATAATTTTCTTGGTTTATAAAATAAATTCATACCAACTTCAAAAATTAAATGCAAAAAATATCGTTATTAATTCTAAAAGCAAAACAATAATTTAGATGAATAAAATAAAATAGTTCAGAGTATTAGACAATTTCTTTTTTAAAAAAAACATTCAGTAAGTATGCATTAATGAAACAGAAGTATATTTTAATTCAGTGAATAATTTCATAGCATTGAAAGAATTTATGAAGTTGTTTGTACCTCCAACTCCATCCTAAATTTTTCTGTTTTGATCTCTTTTTTCTTCATTTGAATACATGAATATAGAAACCTCAACTATTGATTATTTTAAGCAAAAACAAAATGAAATTTAAAAACAAAATAAAACTAAAAAACAAAATCATCTCTTTTGTCCATTTGTATTTCCAAAACATTGATAATAAATATAATTATTAGTAATTAATTGAGAATACCAAAACTACTCCAAGAAGAGAAATAGTATCGGATACATTGCAAGGCAATATTTTAGAGTAATTTTACATTTCTACACAAAATAGTAACAAGAAATTTCAGAATGATCGGAAACAATCATAAATAAAAAATTAGAATTGAAACAATCCTTTCTAAGAATCCTACAAATAAGCAATAGAAGATGAAAAAAGAAGGGACTTTACCATAGGACTATGTACAAATGCAAGTGGAAGAATTCAAGATAACAAAATTGTATTGGGTAGTGGTATATTTTGATTTAGCTACAACACTTCATATTCTTTAATTTAAGATTAAAAGGGGAAAATGTTGATGCATTTACTTATTTAAAATTATAGAAAATCCGATTTGGCTCTGGTTCCATAACTTACAATTTAAAAAATAATTAAAATACTATTATTTATTTAATTAGATATTTAATTTAGTCTAGGGGTAAACTGTTAATCCAACTTATAATACTATATGATATGATTGTTTATCCTTATTAAGGCCTGAGGGTTGCTCATACTCAAGTATATTTTTTACAGTGATTCGGGCGTTGTTAGTTGATTTCATCTTGAAGGGGATAGGGAGAAATTACTATGTTTTGAAAGACTTTTTACTCACTTCTGGTCCCTCAGTTCTTGCTTAATTCTAATCCTCCTTTATCTGGTGGGGCTGGTTGATTGAGGTCATCATGGAATTTATTCCTGGATAATATTTTTATTTTAGTGATAAGGTAGAGTTTCTCTATGTTCTTCCATTGTGGCTTATAATTATTCACAAAGTTGCAAGATAGAGTTATTTTCTATAACGTTAACAAAAAAAATATTTACTAGAGCACTTGCTGAATACATATACTTGTAGTAATAAGAAGACAATTTATGCACATATCTGAAGTTAAGTACCCTAGCAAATGAATTGCACGTTTTTCTGTCTTTTTAAAGTAAATAAATATAAAATTATTTAGTATCTTCCCGTGACCAAGTAAAATAGTCAGACTGAAATCCAAAGAAAGTGTAGCTAATTTATTGCAAAGAATTGGGTGTATGGATTTTCTAAACCTGCAAAACATTAGCAACATGGCCTCAAATCAACATGAAGAGACAAGTTTAACCACTAGTATCTTGTTGTCTATTCATAATTCAGACAATCCGCTTTTTATGATAACCATATGCTCATTATACTCTCCACTTCCCATTTTATTCCTTCTTCTTAAACAACTTCATATTCTTCATGTTGACTATGTTTGTCCTTAGGGAAAATGTGATCGGGATACTCCAATATACATATTCATCAAACAAACATGATCGTTAGATTTTAAGGAAAATAATTGGTACATAAAGGAATGAAAAACCTAGAAAACGTGAAAAAAAATATTCTCATTATTAAATCTTACTATAGAAGTAGTGTGTATCTTTTTTTTAATAATAATTTCAAAATACGGACTATCAGCATTTAAGTTCACAAAGTTGTGTCGACTGATATTCTTTGGACCAACTTCTTCACTTCTACTATTAGCTTCTCCGACCTCCTGATCTGCAACAAACTTGAGATAAGTATAACAACTACTACGATATGATTCCTAGCTACATAACTGTTATGGAATACTTAAGATCACAAGGTTTTAAAGTCTTATGGCCACATATATTGATGCAATGACATTATTATAATCATTAGTATTAACTGTGAGTTTCATTTCATTTTTTAACTATATGCATTTATAAAACATTTATCGCATTTATTGAAATATTGGAGTTGCTTCTTGTTTTTAGGACAGATTGAGGATCTTAATTACTTATAAATTTTACTCGCATTGATCTTACTACATTAAAAAAAATCTCTTAAATAGTTTAAAAAATTTAACAAGTTTTTGGTTTTACTGGTAGCAATTAATGTTGGGTTGTTGCTCGTGCTCCTCAGACCCTTCACTTATTTGTTGAAATGTAATACTACTAAATGAATTCACTTAATAGCTGCTAAACCAGTTAACATGTTTTCTTACCTTGAGACACTTCTTGCTCAATTACATTACCATAAGTTTGAAAGTTAACCGAAATAAATTCCTCTTTTTCCTCGATTACATAGTATAAGTTTGGAGGTTAACTGATATATCATCTGATTCAAACTCTTGATGTATTGAATATTAATTTTTGTTGTACTCAGATCACATATAGTGACATCAAAATGAGCATGAGCGTTGTATTTGAAGATCAAAAAGTTCATGATGCTTATTGAGTATTAGTCAAAAAATTCCTTTCATTCTTTGGTTAGCCAAATTTGGCCTTCAGCACCTCAACTCATTAGTTCTACAGGTACAAGCTACCTCCTATTAACACATCTATATATTTGGTTTATCAAATGTTAAATTCTCCAAATGTCTATATATCCTTTGGCATGAAAGGAATGTTTTTTTATCAAAGGAATGGAATTTTATATCCGTAGATGATTTCGAGAATTTTTCATTGAACTAGACCAATATATATAAGTAAATATTTAAAAGTATATAGTAATTGTTGGATCTAAATCAACAGTTAACAAGAACATAAATTACATTTGCATTAAAATAAAATTGGGAACCTGTGAGAAAATACAATATTTAATAGAGATATTAAAAGGGAAGATGTAAAAGTACTTACGAGACAGTATAATTCATCCGAGGAAGAAATGACTTGGAAGAACTTAGGGTGAGGAATGTTAGGAGAAGAGTTCCAAAAGGAAGAATCATAGAACTTGTTTACCATGACCGCAGTTGAGAAATGATTTTTATAGGACTAAGTGATGCGTGGACTCACGATGACTATGTGATTTTTGACTCACGATGACTATGTGATGTGTGACTAATGAGAACTATGAGATATGTGACTCACGAGGACTATGTTTTGTATGACTCACAAGGAATATGTGATGTGTGTGACTTACAAGGAAAAGGAAAAGCACTTGACTTTTGTTTGATTAGATTTTCAATCAAATTTTGGGGATGACTTAACAGAGTAATCGTCTTGTGACAATGAATCGAAGTTTGAGAAATACTACGGTGCTTACATGGCCTTGGACAGTCCAACAAGCTTCAATGATGTTAATTGTGTTTGAATTGATTTGGGAAGATGTGTTTTTCTCTTTTAGAAAGAATATACTTTGAAATGCCACGTGACTTTTTTATATTGGTTAGAATCTGTTATGTTAAACTACTCACACCTCTTGCAATGTGAGAACACAGTAGGAGCTAAATGAAAATGAAATTAAGTTTGGTTGAAAGTAAATTAGTGGGGTAATAGGATCCCCGCAAAGTTCAAGTGTCTTTTAGAAAAAAGATCTTACCTTAATGGTGTAATTAAATACCTTCTCTTTTTTTTCATAAGAAGTTGTGTTTGAATATGAATTTTACATTAAAAAATACTTTTGTAAGTGAAAATGAAATTTCTCCCAAAAAAAAAATAAGGGGGTTGAAACTTGAAAAAAAAATAAGATAGATTTTTAAAATCTGATTGAAAATCTGGTCAAACACTAGTCATGTGTTTTTGCCTCGTAAGTCACACACATCACATAGTCCTCGTAAATCACACAACACATAGTCCTCATGAGTCACACATCTCATAGTGCTCAACAGCCACACATCACATAGTCATCGTGAGTGCACGCATCACATAGTCCTATAAAATTCATTCCTCAAAAACTTTCCATCCATTGCTCAACTGCGGTCATGGTAAACAAGTTCCACGACTCTTCCTTTAGGAACTCTTCTCCTAACATTTATTACCATATGTTCGTTCAAGTCATTTCTTCCTGAGATGAAATATGTCGTCTCATTAAAAAAAATCCTTCTTCCTTTTTAATATCTCTTTTTAATCTTGGATTTTCTCACTCATTCCCAATTCTTGTTACGATCCAAAGTACCCCCTACAAGTTAAGGTACGCTTAGATTGCCACACCGCGTCGTCGACCTCTCGGAGGTCTAAGACAAGCCCTTAGACATCCTTCATTGCATAATCGTAATAAAAATAGCGGAAAAATTAAAACTTTCCATAGCGCATCATATGCTAGAAAAACACTTCATATATATATAAAATATCATAATACATAGTTAGACTCTAAGTCTCTTTGTCATCTTAAGACACAACTCAATAGAATAGAGTAGGAACATGACCCTTAACAACATAAATAATATCTAAGCTATTACATCAACATAAAGAAACATCTTGACATAGGCAACCCTTGAATCATAAGGGTTCCTTTACTTGAACTTGGGAGATCTATCCAAGCTCCTCACTTAGTAGACATCCTCTAGCCATCACCACCTACACTTTCTGTAAAAAGATGAGAAGAATGGTATTAGTACAAGAATGCACTAAGTATGACAACCATGCAAAACCATGCATTTAAAGAGGACATTTCATTTGAAATCATGCAACATGTATTTTTAGTAAAAACATATAAGCTCAATATAGTTCACATACATCATATAGACATGAATACTACTCATAATAGCACATAAAAACAATTATCATTCTTTGAGGCATATACAATACATACAATACATTACCTCTCTATTATCTTATTTCTTTCCTTAAGTAACCCTCAAGTGCTCTTAGTACAATGTATCACCTTGAGGTCACCTTACAATAGCCTTTCATAGATATGCTTCATAAACACAACCACATACATTCACAAGTCATAAGCACATCATAGACATCAACTTCACATAAAGAACATCACCTAAGATAACTCCTAAGTCACACTAGTGCAATGTGTAGGCAGCATCCCATAATACTACTTCCACCAAGTGTGCCAATGAAGTCGCCCTAAACTAGGCATAACATACTTAACAAGTCATAACATTTCATTTATAACAAAACATAAGTCCACATACTTCATATCATCATATAAGGACTCTTTTCTTTACTACAACCTTAGTCATAACTCATTTAGTTCATACCATAAGTAAATCACCCTCACAACCCCTTCACAAGCTTACTTCTGCAATGTACACATAGAGTCCCATACCTCCACATATACTAAGTAAACTCACTTAGAAGTCGTAAGTGCAATTCACATGCATACTCATAATTCATATGTTGACATAGCGAAGTCAGTTAACATGCATTCTTACAATACATACATAAGATAAGTCTTTACTTCATAAGAGGCTCCAATCCTATCCTTTCTTGAAGTCATCTAGTGCAATGCATAGATAGGGTCCATAGTCCTACCTATGTTAAGTACACTTTTCAAGGAATTTAGATTAGAATTCATATTCTTGTCTTAGTTAATTTATTAACCTTAGGGAGATATAGCCATAACCGACATAGACCATGTGAGCTACATGGAATTCGGTGTTCTCCTCCC
>JAJJBR010001208.1:0-29285 GCA_022817965.1 Solanum lycopersicoides
CAATGGGATGCTGGAGAAAGACGAAACATAAATGCACAACAACAGCTTCTTAGAAACCAAGGTGACCTACTGCAACCATAAGAAATATACATTCATTATGCAACATATCGGGGCGTTTGGATATAAAGGAACCACATGTAGCGCTGAATACTTAACCAACAAATACACCATCTACATCTAACACGTTAGAGGAATTATTAATCACAATATAAAACTCTGCATATGATAGTATAGTGTTTGTTTTGTCCCTTAACTTATGCAACATTTGGTTGCTAGTATTAAAGTATACCCCATTACTTTATGCCGGATAAACATGGAACAAAAATGCTTGTATTAGCAATGCAAAGACTAAACTATGTAAAGACGAAAAATCCTTTTTAGAGTAATTAATCCGTGTATTACAATCTCTTCATTATTCATCACTACATAACCACCCCTCATTATTAATCATTTGCATAAACTAATCCCACCATAACAAACACATAAACCAAACAATCACTAAAAGGAGCGGCCCTGTGCACTAAGCTCCCACTGAGTGGGGGGTCTGAGAAAGGACCGGACCACAAGCGTCTATTGTAGATAGTCTTACCTACATAGGGTGTTTCCATAGTTCAAACATGTCACATGACAACAACATTACCAATATCGTCAATGCTCACCTTCAAAACCAAACAACCACTTTGTTTGGATGTATATTACCCATTGTATTGTGTTGTTAGTTTAAATACAATGTTTGTTTTGATTGTTAGTTTAAATTTTATTGTATCGTATCGTTTAAATCTATCTTTAGTTAACGATGAAAAGTCTCATTTTATGTAACAATCGTGTCGTTACCTTAATATTTTCTTTTCATTTTATCTTTATTTATTATTTAATAATCATATTTATCCTACCTTTCATATTAGCTCTAACTTGTAGCTTACTTTTCTTGGAGTTTGTTATTCAAATTACTGATGTGACACATTAGTAATAACCGAGATCGATACCGTCTATCCAACATTGAATTCATTAAAACAATACAATGTAATACAATACATTATGAAACAACACATAACAATCATCCAAACAAGGTGTTAAATGCACTAATAATTGGCTACTTACTTCAGATAGAGCAGCAAGAAGGAGAATACGATTGGATAGGGATTTAGAGCCAGGCAATTTGACAGTGCCTGATATTTCTTTAATGGGTTGCAGCACAATCTCAGAAGGTTTCTGGGTTGTAGCCACTGATGCTGACATCCTAAAAGAAGAAGAAGAAGACCTTGTTGTCAAAACTGAATCTTTATTCAAAACCCACAAAGATTTTGCTGAATTTTTCAGGTTTTTAGATCCAAAAGAAAGTGAAGGGAGAAATGTGGGAACTTGGGGTTTATGAATCTTGGAATTGGGATAAAGGGTTTGTATCCCCTGTGTCATTTTGCTAATCTGTGCCATTTTTTAGGCTCTTTCTGTGTGTTTGTCTTTGGTATTGAGAGCTAAAGTTTGGGTCTTTGCAAAAGATAACAACTTTTTTGTTACAGAAATTAGTTTTAAGGTGGAAAGTGATAAGTATACTGAAAGGTAATGGGGTTTCTATGAGTATTGGGGTTCCTCCCAACAAATCTTTATCTGTAAATTTTTTGCTCTATTGTCTGTTCTAAAGGGATATAAGTGGTTGAAGATCAACAATTGGTTCTATTACAATTTACATATTTGTCTTGTTTGTACTTATAATATAAGGTGGTCGATTCAATTGGATATGAAAATTTTGATTTTCGAATCGAAAAATGATAATTCAACTCAAATTCTAATGAATTTGGGACTGAATTGGTTTTTTATGTATGATTTGAATTAATTAGTTATAATATCTCGAATAGTTAATTCTTTACGACGTATTATAACAATTACCTGCCTTAATTCATTTAATAATTGATTTTACTTTTTAAGATGTATAACTTTCTATCTTTTAACAAATATTGAGATCACTCTGTTGTCCATACCATATATTAAGCTTTACTTGTTCACAAAATATTTTCATTTTTATCTGGACTAATAATCACAAATGATATTGGATTAGTTGTAATTTTATGGCAATCTAGAGTTTGAAAGTTGTTTGGACACGACTAGATCGCTTACTAGCTCGCATTTGCTTTAATTAAGATTAAATAATTAAATTTAAATGCATATATAAATAACTAAGATGTAGTTTATATCTAAATATTAAATAATCAAAATTATTTATTTTTTAACATTTGAATGTACATAATTTATTTGTTTGTAAACATAATAAGTATACAGTTCAAATAGAAGAGTAATTAAATATTAAAAGATATGAATATAATATAATACTAATACTTTTTATTATTTGTTAAAAAATAGTGAAACATTTATGTTTGCTAGAGACGTGGAAGATAGTTTATAGTGATGGTGGTAATGATAGTTATGATGGTGAAAGTGATATGTGTTTGTAGTGATTAGAGTGATAATGATTGTGATGGCGAAGTTGATTGATGATAGTTAAATAAACTGTGGTGGTTGACAATATGTTGATGGTGGTTGACACCAGTACTAATTGTGATAGTGGAAGCAGCCGATAGTAGGGATTGGTCGCATTGATGAAAATGGAGTTGGTGGTGGTAATGATAGTGAATATAATTACAGTGATGAAGGTGATAGATGATAGCGATTAACAATAATAGTTGACAGTTATGATTATTGCAAATATGAGGTGGCTAGTCATTTATGACTTTAATGATAGTTGAGTAGTTGACAATGCTGGTGGTGATAGTCGTGATGGTGACAGCCGATGATTGTGAATTGATGGCGAAAATTATCCATACAAAAATACATATTATGATTTTAAGAATTTATTCAAGATCTTAATAATTAAGACCTGTTCAAATCAAATAAATTTTTAAATCTTAATATAAATAAATTCACTAATGACATAAGGTTTGAACCATTTAAATTTGCACTAATGAAGGCCTAAGCTTCTTCCCATAATAAACTAATTTAATAGAAAATTATGGTTTATAAAAAATTATACACATAAATATATTGATAAATTAAGAATTTCAAAATACAATTCTTAAATTTCATGTTTTCTGATAAAGATAAAATAAAAAGAATAAAACTAGTAGAGGTGTTCAGTGGGTTGGTGAGATGTGGATGATTAAAGTAGGTAGAGAAATATCACTAAGATAAGATAATTTTAATATACCAACTTTATTCATCCAAACATTATTTTAATGGAACAATTAAAAATGGAGAATATGCTAAAGCTCCAAAATATTATTCTAAAAATAAAGTGGGACCATATTCAACAACCTGGTTGACTAAAAATTGACCTAACAAAGAACCTATTACTTTCACATAATTTTGATTCAAAAAGTGAATAGGAAGGCTTAAAGCCAGACTTTTAACAATCAAGAACAACCAAAAGTTTCAACTACCACATAACTTTTGATGGAGACAAATCACCCATCCTTCAACCCTTTTTGTCTTTGGTAGGGCCTCATAACTTTTTTTATTCGGAACTCACTGTCTCGAGTAGTTTGAATTCATTTGATATATTATAGTTCGTTTGGACATGCAATATGAATGCATAATATGAACTCAGATTAGTATAAAGTTTGAAATTTTAGTTTAGATATGCAATATTATGAATTTGTCATGTTAGTATTTTTTTCTCATAAACACGAAAATCTCACAAAAAAAAAACAAGTTTGCCAAATGAGCAAAAGTTCATAAACAAAGTATAATATACTACCACATGTTTACACTAAAAAATACAACATTTATTGATTGAACTTTAATTGATATAAAAAGTAAAATTGAACCTAGGTTGTAATATACTACTCTTTAATATAATCCTCCGAGCTTAAAACTGAACATGAGTTGCTTAGAAAGATTCATGTTAGCTTCACAAAATTAGAATTCCAGATTTTTCTTCCATGGCTTAGATCCAAAAGCTAATAAAAGAGAAATACAATTATCCAATTCCTCATTGGCATATCAGTGATTAATATAAGAGAAGTTAAAATATCACTAAAGGATAACTTCTCCTAAGCCATTTAAAAAGTAAGCAGAAAATATTTTGTAGAAACAATGTAATTTAGTGGTAGAACATACGCACTTTCATCAGTACCATTAAGGCAATACTTTGTCATGCATTATTTAGTTCAATTGCTTTGGAACAGATAGCCACAAAGTGATAACTATAGTAAAGACAAAGAAAAACCCTTTGTTTATCAAGAAGACCTGAAATTCCAATTGAAATTTGGACCTCATTGTCACTCAACCAAACAAAAGTTACAAAACTCAAAGATATAATTAAGTGTACATGGGTCAGGAGCATCCATAAAAACCTATTTCTATCCTCCATCTTGGGTTCATTCTGGTCGCCCCGCTGCTCAAACTGAAGCAAAATGATGAAGAAATTGTCTTTATTGAAAATATCAGAACTGCAGAGGCTACTTGGTATCGGTTTCCACCATGATCTCCAACCTCAGAACCAAAACGAAAACAACTTTGGTAGACACATAAGAGTCTAAGAAACTTGTTTAGCTGCAGCTATAACAGCCTCTGCTGTAATTCCAAACTCCTTGTATATTTTTCCAGCTGGGGCACTGGCACCGAATCTGTCAATTCCAATAGCCTTCCCCTTGGATCCGACGATCTTCTCCCACCCAAATGTGGTTCCAGCTTCAATGCTAACTCTAGCGGTAACAGCAGCTGGAAGGACACTTTCCTTGTACTCAGCTGATTGTTCATCGAAAAGCTCCCAAGAAACGAAGGAGACAACTCTCACCGCCTTTCCTTCCTTTCTGAGTTCATCAGCAGCCTTGACAGCAATTTCCAGCTCTGAGCCAGTACCAATCAAAATGACATCAGGCTTGTTGCCTGAAGAGTTGTCTGATATAGTGTAGCCACCCTTTGCTGTTCCTTCAATAGAAGTTCCAACAAGCTGGGGCAACTTTTGCCGAGAAAGAGCCAGGATTGATGGTGTTTTATTCTTGAGGATTGCCACCCTGTAAGCACCAGCTGTTTCATTACCATCTGCTGGACGGAGCATCAGAACATTGGGCATTGCACGGAAACTTGCCAAGTGCTCAATGGGCTGATGTGTAGGTCCATCTTCTCCAAGCCCAATTGAATCGTGAGTCATAACATAGATAACGCTTGATTCAGCCAAAGCTGAAATTCTAATGGCTGCTCTCATGTAGTCAGTAAACACAAAGAAAGTAGCACAGTAGGGAATTAAGCCAGGGCTGTGGAGAGAAATTCCATTACAGATAGCTCCCATACCATGTTCACGAACACCAAATCTTATATTACGCTCCTCTGGGGTGCTCTTTTGGAAGTCACCAAACATTTTCATGAGGGTCATGTTTGATGAGGCAAGATCAGCACTACCTCCAAGGAAACCAGGAAGAACCTTGGCAAGAGCATTCAAGTTTTGTTGGGACAGGTTTCTGGTGGCATCTGCTGGACTTTCAGGTGTGTAGGTCTGAGATTGAGAAAGCAAGAAAAGAAATTAATCAGTATAGATTTATTTACATGTTCCAGAACTAGACGAGTATTTAGGAAGAATGATTAAATAGAAAAGCATGACCAAGGAATTGTAATGCAAAATAGTTGACTAGACTTATAGAGTATTGGGTACAAATGAAACAAACTCTCGTCTATATAAGGAGGCAAAAATACAAAAAACCACCAAAAAACTAAGAACTATATCAATATGAAGATAGTGCAAACCAAAAGCAGTTGAAGTCAGCTATTCAATTGGAGAGAGAACGATAAAAATGACTACTTACAGGAAGAGCTTTCTCCCAGTCAGCAGGTAATTCACCAGTGATGATGGATTTAAGGTCTGCAGCTTCCTCTGGGTACTTCTTCTCATATTCAGCAAACTTGGTATTCCATCCAGCTTCAAGAGCAGCACCCTCGGGAACATGACGGCTCCAATGGCTGCAAGAAGTAGCAAGTGCACCAATAGCTAGTAAGTTACCAATAATATTCAAATGAATCTGGAAAATGGCAACGGTATAGTACCTCTTGACTTCTTCAGGCACATGGAAAGGCTCATAAGGCCATCCCAAGTTCTGCCTTGTGGCTTCTACTTCCTTAGCTCCAAGTGCGCTTCCGTGGACACTGTAACTGTTTGACTTGTTGGGCGAGCCAAAACCAATGGTTGTAGTCACCTGAAAGGAGAAAGGTTCAGTAAACCTAATGATAAACGATATGAACTGAATCAATACTGATATTACAAATAATGAATTAATCATGCATCCTAACTGAGGAAAACAAAAAATAAAGGAAATGGGTTGCAAAGATGAAATGTAAAGTTATCATTAAGAAACAACGGCAAAAAGATGCAACAAAGTATATATAATAACTCAACCATAATAATACTTTCCAGGATTAACTCCTAGTACCCAACATAAAGATGCAACGGGTAAAGTACCTTGATCAAAGTGGGTTTGTCTGTCACTGCTTTTGCTTCCTTAATGGCAGCACGAATCTCATCATAACCAGTGTTACCGTTCTTCACCCAGATTACATGCCAACCAAGAGCCTCATAACGGGCAGCAACATCCTCGGTGAAGGCGATTTCTGTGTCACCATCAATTGAGATGTGGTTGTCATCATAGAAAGCAATCAGCTTTCCGAGGCCCCAGTGTCCAGCAAGAGAAGCAGCTTCTTGTGAAATACCCTCCATCTGACAACCATCACCAAGAATACAATAGCTGCATGACCACAAATGCCATCAGTCAAATAAACACGCCGCATTAAGTCCTACAATATTTTATGGCATTCTAAAGGAAAAAAGAAAAGGAGAGAGTGAGGAGACTCTCACGTGTAGTGGTCGACAATCTCAGCATCGGGCTTATTGAAACGAGCAGCCAAGTGCTTCTCTGAGAGGGCCAAGCCAACGGCATTGGCAATCCCTTGTCCCAGAGGCCCTAACCGCAAGAAAATAAAGATCATAATCAGTTATACATCTCTCAATGAAAAGCCACCTACACATATATACATAATACACCACCAGATAGATATCTAATTAATGTACACAGACATATAAAAAGTGCACTAACCAGTAGTGACTTCAACACCAGGTGTCTCAAAGTTCTCGGGGTGTCCAGGGGTTTTGCTTCCCCACTGGCGGAAGCTCTTCAAGTCCTCTTCCTACTCAAAGTATAATAGTAAACATAATCAGCACAGTTTAAAAAGCATAATGGCGAAAACTAACTTCAAATGTAATCTAAGTAAATTATAACTACAAAGTACAAAGTCACACTTCAAAAAACATAAGCTCATTAAGCTAAAAGACAGATAAAAATCATCAGTAACTATCCAAAGTGTACCAAAAATCATGTTTCAGTATTCAGTGCTCAGTATGGAGGAAATATTTTTCTGCAAATGAAATGGCTATACCAGAAAGATGAGTCTTTGCCACTCTTTGGTATGAAGGAAACTATTTTCCATGGTTTACACACTTAATTTCAAGTGAATCAATTGATTGGTTAGTGAAAAATATTTATGGCAAATTAGATAGTGATTCAATGAATTTTTCTAGTATCAAAGACGGCTAACAGTATATAAGTATTGGTGGTAGCAAGTGATATATAGATCCAATTCAGAATAATAAAAATACAAAGCAGAAAATATATAGATCCACTCATTCATACACAAATTTAAAGGCAAAAAAAAGAGTTAAACTTTTTACCTTAACAGCATCATAGCCAGCGAGGTGAAGCAAAGCATACTGAAGCATACATCCATGTCCGGCGGAGAGAACAAAGCGATCACGATTAAACCAATAAGGGTTTTTGGGGTTATATCTCATGATCTCATCATACAATACATGACCCATAGGAGCACATCCCATAGGTAAACCTGGATGACCCGAATTCGCCTTTTCAACAGCATCAATAGCCAAAAATCTGATCGTATTTACAGATTTCTCAACAAGGGCATTATCAGTTTTCTGTAAAGTCTCTACAGCAGCTGAAGCACGAATCGCCGAGTGTCTTCGGGCGGCGGCGGCGGAGGGAAGAATACGGCGGCGGAATGAGGTAGCAGTGGTGGATTTGAGACCGGAAAAAGTTGGAAGAGAGATGGAAGAAGGGGAAAGCTGAGAGTTAGGGGAAGAAGAAGAGCCATGGCGAGAAACTGAACGAGAAAGGATAGCTTGAGAGAGAGTAAGAGAAGAAGAAGAAGCCATGGCTTTACAGAGAGAGAGAGAAATGTGAGAAGATGAGTTGATATAAATTAGGAAAATGAAATGTAGAGTGGCCTTTATATGACTTTTGATGTATTGGCTCCTTGTGGCTCTAAGAGATACTTATGAGAAGGTATCAATGTCATGCTATCGTACTCGATATATAAATATGTCGTTTAATTTTGATTCATCTAACATAATAAGTATATACATAATTTTTTTTAGTTTGCGATTTGATATACGTTATTCAAACTAAAGTGGAGTTTGATTATTTTCAGATTTATACTGCATAAAACCTAATTAAGAAGAAAGGCTTCTTTATCAATGATATATACAAAGTTGAACAAGTAAATACATTTATCATACATGATATAATATGTGTCTTACATAATATAATAGAGATACAAATCGGTTTGATTATATTTCATGCAAATTATAATATAAAATAGACATAATACATAAATATGACCCTTAACTTGGCATCAGTTGACAACTATGATCTTTAACTTTAGATGTGCATAAGTAGACACTTAGGGTGTGTTTGGTATGAAGGAAAATGTTTTCCTAGAAAATGTTTTCCTGGAAAACAAGTAGATTTTGGACTTATTTTCTCATGTTTGGTTGGTGAGTAGAAAATATTTTCTGGAAATTATTTTAGTGTTTGATTTATGAATGAAAAATGTTTTTGAGAGACATCTTTTATTTTTACTAGAGTAAAAAATAATTGATAAAATTGAAAATATTTTTTTAAAATTAAAATTATTATTTTTTGGGGGTGGGGTGGGTGGGTGGGGGTAGTGGGGGGTAGGAGTGAAAAAATAAAAATTTAAAGTTGATAGTATTTTTAAAAAACAAAATTAATTATTTTGGGGGTGGGGGTGGGTGGGGGGCTGCCGGGGGGAGGGGGCTGCCGGGGGAGGGGGGGTTAGTAGTTTTAACAAAAATAATTTGAAGTTGAAAATATTTTAAAAAAGCAAAATTATTTTTTTGGGGAGGGGTTGGGGTTGGGGGGGGGCTGGCCGGGAGGAGGTCAGTGATCGGGTAAAAAAATAAAATTTTGAAATTGAAAATATTTTTTTAAAATCGATGTTTTTTTTCGAAAAAAATGTAATCTTGATTGGAGGAGAGTTTTGAAAAATGTTTTCCTTCATTTTTTAAGGGAAGTCATTTTCCTTAATTTTGAGGAAAATGAGTTGATTTGGAAAACATTTTCCAAAACTTTTGTGCCAACCAAAATGGGAACATTTTCAAGAAAATGTTTTCCTTCATACCAAACACACTCTTAAACTTGTATAAAATTGAACAAATTGACACATTTATCCTACATGGCATCCCTGCATGAAAATTTTGTGTCCTACGTGTATCATGACATGTAGGACACGTGTGTCTACTTGTTCAAAATTTTATACAAATTTAAGTGTCTACTTGTGCACATCCAAAATTAAGGATCATAATTGCCAACCGACATTAAATTAAGAATCATATTTATGTATTATGCTATAAAATAAGTGTATTTACTTGTTCAACTTTCAACAATATTTACTTGTATGTTGCTTGTGATTGTTTAATGTAGGTGAAAGGGGATTATCTTTTTTTTTTGGGACCATTTTTTTTTATTTTGGTTCTTTGCTGTTTCAAGTCATTTGACATAGATTTCTTTTTCTTGTGAAACTTGAGAAGTTGATAGAAGCCATTTAGTGAGAGTGATGAGATGAAAGCAATTTTATGAAAAAAATTCATGACCAATAATGAAGGAGACATTCGAAAGGAATACTTTATTTAATATTATTATTATTATTATTATTATTTTTAGGAACTTGTTTATATACTCTCTCTTTTTTTTTTACTCCTATATTTTCTTTTAAAGAAATTTGTGGACAGTGATCTTTAGCAAGTACTTATAAATCATTGTAACAAATTAAAATATTTGTGGTCTCCTCTATTTCTTTGTTTTCTCGTATTAAAGATGTAGAATAGTAGTAGCATATTCTATAATTAAATTATGACTATCAAAGTAGAAACAGAAGAAAAAAAAAGTAGAGAAACTTGGAGATATATTAGGTACAATAACAATATTATGTAAGTGAAATATCACTAACTTGGATAGGTAAAATATGCAGAGATCTTGTTAGATATATATGGAGGTACATGTCGTTTCTGAAATATGTTCCTTTCAATTAAAAGGTAATCAAAGCAAAATAATGTCAATAAAATAGCAAGATAACAAAAACAAACAAAACAATAAATAATAATAAAGAATAAAGATTAAAATAATATAAAAATTACTAAATAATATTATAAATTAGGTGGGTGGAATTCAAGAATCCAACAACCAAATTAGGTTTGTTAACTTTGACACCTTTATTCAACAACATAAAAAGTCCCTAAAAAAGAGTTGGTATAAGCTACGTTTTGGGTCAAAAGAATCATCTCACCTAACCATATAGCAAAATCCAAATGAAAAATTTAACATATTTTTAGTGAAAAAATACTTAAAAAAATAATATGGTACCTACTAGTTTTTGATGTGGAATTTCTAGGTCAGGGTTAAGTTTTTTTTAATTATTTTTTTTAAATTGTTCTAGAATTGTCAAATTTAGTTTAAAGAGAAAACAAATCCTTCTTCGTAGCAATGAAATAGAAAAATTTATTAATTATATATTTATATATATAAAATAAAAGATGTTCAACTAATCATCCTTTTAATATACATGTTGTTGCTTCTTTGAATGGAGAGAGAGAAAAAAAGTTAATACCCTTATCTATTTAAAAAAAAAAATCGTACATTTCTAGCAGATTTTTATATTATATTTGAAATTTATTTCTTGTGAATAATCTATAAATAAAAAAATCAAGAAAGGAACATTTGGTAAAGTTAACACTTTGATAACTAATTAAAATTAGAGATAAGTGTCAAAAAAACACCTATACTATACCTTTTTTTTAGCTTCATACCTAAACTATTGAAAGTTTGAGTTTCATACCTAAACTATCGCTTTTTAGTTTGAGAAACACACCTCTCTCTTTTATACCACTCTCATCATGGTATGTGTAATACTCTCTCTCTCTTTTATTTTAAAGAATTTCCACATCACACTCCACATGGACAAAATATTCAACCTTGACAAAAAAACAAAAATTATTAGTATTTGTTAAAATTAAAAATTTAAAAACTATTATAAAAAAATAATATTTTCTTTCTAAAATAAAATGTAAAATATTTTTCTTACCCCACACCATTTTTTAAAATTTTTTATTTTGTTTAAAATTTTTTTATAAAAGTATTTTATTTTTTACTTCATCTCCTCCCCTCATCAAATACTAATTTAGATATTATTTTATTTTCTTAAAAATATAATTTTATCCATCCCACTTAATTCTCCGCTTTCAATTTTCTTCCCCAGTGTTTAGATATACATATCGAAAATATTTTTTACTTGCCGCCACAAGACTTTTTATATTTTTTAGTTGTTTATGTTATATTCGGTACACTAGTAGAATTTTTTTTTCCTAAAAATATATGTACGTGCATATCTAACACAAAATAAGAAAAACGTAAAAAAAATAAAAATTAGAAGTGGAAAATTAAATAGGATGAGGTAGATTCTTTTAAATAAAATAATATCAATTTCTATCGGGGAGGGGGAGGGGGGAGGATGAAATATGAAAATTTTAAAAATATTTTATAAATAATTTTTTTTTATATAAAAAGGATGGGTTTGTCGCGGGGGAGGGGGGTACGTGGAGGAGGTGGTGGAGTGAGATAAGAAAAATAATTTATTTTTTTATATGGATAGTAATCTTTAATTTTTAATTATTTAATTTTTATCTAGATAAAATATTTTATCTATGTGGAATGCCATGTGTCAAAGTTTTTTCATATAAAAGAGAGAATGCACTACACACACCACTGAGGTGTGTTTCTCAAACTAAAAAGTGTTAGTTTAGGTATGAAACTCACACTTTCAATAGTTTAGGTATGAAACTCAAAAAAAGTGAATAGTTTAGGTGTGTTTTTGACACTTATCTCTTAAAATTATACTGATATTAACATTATAAGGATTACTTATAAGAAATCTATTCATGATTTAATATAAATTCTATCATTTTTATAAAATAATATATAAATCCTTTCGTAATTTATATACGTATTGATTATGTCGACTTTTAAATTATAAATTAAATATTATATTAACTATATAAATATATAATTTATTCTTAGGCCATAAAACTTAATTTTATTTACGTATAATTCATTACATATATAACTCATCTTTAAATACGGTATCGACGGATCCCTTCAACCTAACTGATGTTGTGTGGAGTTGTTGGAGTTTTGGGGCCGTCGTTATAGACGCACGCAATAGCAGATTGGTCATTTTTAGCAGGCGGCAATTAGAAGGCGCAAACACCACTTTGGCACTAAAAATAGCAGCAACCAAATACTCATGTCCCTATTTACTTGTGCATACTTTCTTTTTTTAGTTGTCCTTATTTACTTATCCATTTTGAAAAATTAAGAATGGATAAGGAAAAAAAATTTCTATTATATCCTCATTTAAACTTCTTGAAATTTTTCATGTTTTAATTCATCTTTTTTGAAACCATAATTAATAAGGGTAAAATTATAATTTCACTATGCTAATTATTATTATCTTAATATGTGTGTTATTTCTAAAGTGAACAACTAAATAGGGACAGAGAGAGTACAATTTAACTTGCTCTTCACCTAGTAGTTATTATAACCACTTCTGTTTTTTCTTATTTCGTTGCGGCCGATAATTATATTAAAGTTGAATATGTTCAAATTATGTCTCGTAGGTTCAATTTAAGGAGAAATGTTTCCTATAAAAAAAAAAGGGGTAAAGTTATCCACCGCACCACATTTTTTATAATAATACTTGTTATTTTATAATATTTGAATAGAATTATTTTTAAAAAAAAATTATTGTTAAAATTAAAAGATTACATTTATACGAGTTCAGTGTAGGAAACTAAAATAACTATCATAATTCGACAAACTTTTTTGATTCGATCACTCTCTCCCATTTTATGCCAATAATTATGAATTCTTCAAAGGAAACTTACTTGCTCTGTACTATTTTACTTTTGAGAGTTACTAGTTTTGAAAGTATGAATTTAACTAAAATAGCAAAACTAAGTAATTTATTATGTTCGTTGGTCAAATAAATTAATTCATGTTTATTTACTGAAAACTTAACTTAAGAGAACACCAAATGATAAACTTACCTAGTTTATTAAGCGGCTTGAAACTTAAAATGGCGACAACTAAATAAGAACGGAGGGATAACTTTTAGTTTTGTATGTTCGAATTCAAAGTACCAAGTATATATTGACAAAATGAAGTTTAAAGAACATCAAGTCAGGATGGCCGAGTGGTCTAAGGCGCCAGACTCAAGTTCTGGTCTTCGTAAGAGGGCGTGGGTTCAAATCCCACTTCTGACATTTTTATAAATTATTTTAATTTTTTTCAGGTGAAGTGGGTGAGTTAAAACTATATAATGTCTTCTAAAATACTTAATTGGTACTATCATTTTATCAAGTCTATTGGTTACTTTCTTCTATATTAGTTGCACTCATTACAATCGTCTCTTAAAGAAGAATAAGAGATGCTAACTAATATCGAAATTAATTTTAGAAAAAGTTTATTCCATGTTTAATTGAGATAAAATTGTGAGAGTAACTTATTCTGAAATTAGTTATCTCCAAATTATAGTGTTGCTTTTATCCCTCAATATGGTAAGATAACAAATCTAGAAATTGAAATAACTAATTCCGAGATAACTTGTTCTCAACCAAATGAATAAAAGCTATAACTTGTTCTCAACCAAATGAATAAAAGAGTTAGCTCGCAGTTGAAATGAGAAATTTAATGAGTAGAGTCATTAGTTAACTTGTATGTAAATAAGAAGACGCTACGCAAATAATTTATTTTCTCATACAACAGAGACTCATGGCTAAGCACAGTATTTACAAGATCATGTCACTTCATGTAAAGCCCAGTTTCTCACCCTGGAGTTCCATTCATTTTATCTTTAAAATTTAAACCAAGAACTTACATCATCTTGACTCGTTTACAGTTTGAAACAGAGCTCCGAATCCCTCTGCCTGTTACGGAATATGCAGCAGCTGCTGATCGAACAGAAGGCGACTTGTCAATGTATGCATACCTTTCGTTACCATTCCAGTATAGAATCACCCGGTTAGTGCAAGCATGTGACCAGCTATCTCCTGTTTAGCAAGACTTAATAAGAAGCTAATACTGACAATGCTTCACCATCTTCGTTTCCCTCAAACTTATAAAAAAGAGAGAACAATTTTCTTCCGGAATGTGGTGGGTTCGGGGCCAAAATCAGCAACGCAGCAGGTATATATTGTAACAAGTTATATCATTACAAAAGGAGGCTTTGTAGTTACCTAATGCAAGAGTTAATTGATATTGACCTTCTGTATACTTGGTGGTTACTTGATTCAAGAGGATAACCTACACAAATAAATCAAAAGTTAATGGATTCATATAATCGCAAGTAACACTATCAAATCATGTACAGAAAGAAAATTACTTAGGAAACGAAGTTATCCTTACTGCCAAAGTATATTTCTTTGCAAGCTTCATCAGCTTTAAGGCCATTCCACCCAGTAGTCGGGTTCTAAGGGCCATGTCATCAAAATCTTGACGGAAATGGAATGTAATGCTATCAATTATAACAACCTTAACCTATTAAGCATAAAATTTAAGAGATTTACATGATTTGGTAATGAGGATGAATATTTAAAAAGAAAGAGTTACTCTACCCACATCTTTATGCTCTGAGATGAACTTTTCCAAGTAATTTACAACAGCAATTTGCTCAGTGTAACTACAAACGCGAAAATAGAATATGTTCTCAAGGAAATCCTTTGGCTGCATGTTAACTTGACAAGCTTGTAAATCCCTCTTTAAAAATCCATGATATTCGCGCATATCTTCCAAACAAGCTTCAGCAATTTGTAAAGCACGCTCCACCATGAAACTGCCTTCTGTATCTACAAAGTACATATAACGCAAAAAGCTTGGCTGATTTTAGAAAGAGACTAGCTAGAATTGATGTAAGACGTGAAGAAAAAGACAACTCTATCAACACGTACCTATATATACTGCCTTGCCTTGAAGACCGCCATAATCCATGGGAATTTGAACATTCACTGCAAGTTGTATCCTGAATTTTGAAGCGTCTTAACCACTAGAAACAAAAATGAAGCTATTTGTAATACACAGGAAGTACATATGACAACGATTACCCAAGTTGTGTTTTACCAATTCCTGGCACCCCACCTGAAACAACCAGAAAATAATTTATCTTCACTTGACAAGAACTGCAAACATGTCGTTTTAGAAATGCCAATAAGCAAGAGTGAACACCTTATCATTAGTAATGGGCAAAGCATATGTAAAGGTCAAAACACTAACCAATTTCAGTAACCTCTTTGCAACTTATACCCCCACCCAATATGTCGTCCAACTCTGAACAAGATGTTGTGATACGTCCAAGCGATTTCTCCTCATTTAGCATTTCCCAGGCACTCTGTGCTCCTATACCCAAGATGTACATAACTAAATATGCTTCCTATTTGCAAAATAATCAAAGCAGAAAAAATGACACTACATGCTACTGCCAACAAGTCACACTGAAAGAAACTTAATCATTGAACAAATGACTTCATAATTGTAAATTATTGTAAGTATTACCTACATGACTTCTAATGGACAAAACATCATGTATTCAAAAGGAGAGAGAATAGTAGTAATAACATACCATTAACAATAGAGCTAGTTCCATTAGATCTTTCTGATCCCCTCCTTTGTGATGCAACTCTCAAAATCTCGAGTGCCTCATTTTCTGAAATCTTTAGATCTATAACAGATAAAGTAAAAACAAATGAAATATTCTACATATGCATAAAACCACTAATTAGGAATAACATGCATGTCAATCGTTAAACAAAACTTAATCTATTATAGTATCCATCACACTTAATAAAAAAAACTATAACTGAAAGAAAATGAAAGTCATGCGAATTTAAGCTTCTTTTTGTTGTAGCATTAAGTATATTCTTATCCAAATTCTCCTAAAAAATGATTTCCCCTTAGATCCAACAGCAGAGCTATAATGGTGGCTACGGGTTCAGCAGAATCCAATAACATTGTCTCAAACTTTACACGTGTTAAAGGTATAATACATAAACCGACACTCAAACTTAGCCTCAAATGTCAAGTAATCCCTCCAACTTTGCATGTGTGTTAAAGTCATAAGACATAAACCGACACTCAAATTTGGCCACAAGTATCAAGTAATCCCTCCAACTTTGCATGCACATCTAGACACCTCCATCTGACAATAACACACTCCAACCCATCCCCACTGTATTTCATGGACCCCTAACACTGACGTGAATTGGGTTCTTACAAGTGGAATTAGGGAGAATCTAGTTTTCATATGTTAGAAATAATGTTTAATTTGATCTCTTATCAAAAAAAAAATTATGCTTAATTTGATCACCTGCCAGACTCAGATTTTGAGCTCCAAGTTGTTATGATGCTTGAAAAGTTCTAATAATCTTCTTTTGGAAATATGTTATTCTTTTCACTAGGAAAGGTTAATTGAACTAAGGAGAGGCGGAACCAGAATTTTTACTTTATGGACCACAATTGGCGTGATTCTTCTTGAATCCGATAATTTCATAATGACCAGTGAATTACAACGTTGATAACTTGTATCTTGATTCAATTCCTTGATCTTTTTTATGCTTAGAATTTGAAATCCTTTGTTTTTTAATTTTAGCTTTTTTGGCGGAGCTAAGATCAGTAACTTTTGTTTTACAAAAAATGGAATAAGGTTTGATTGAAAAAGAATTTCGAGAAAATTGGAAAAGTTAAAGATCATTTCATCGTTTTTTGAAACAAACACCACCTTAATACTAGTTAGAAATGTGTTGATTGAAGAATTTGGAATGGAGTCGGGAGATTGAACGAATGGTAGGATGATACTAGATTTCCTATAAAGCTGGAGTTTTGGCGGTTTATTTGATCATTCATAGCTTAGGATTGAGTTGGCATTTTCATCAATATAGAATTAATCTTAATCTTCAATCTCCTAACTCACTTTAAATTTGTTATATAATTATGGAATGTACAAATTTGGTTGAGTTAAGAGAAGAATACCTAGATACATTCTTATTTCGTAAATATGAATATCTCTATATATTAAATACATACTCTTATAAGAAACATACATAAAAAAATTACATATTTAAATGTAGAGGAAGGATTAATAGTCTTTATTTATGGTGAAGACTATTAGGGGTCGTTTGGTAGGCGGCATTAAAACAAATAGTCCATGTATTATAGATGGTATTATTTAGTACTACGTTTGGTAGGAAATTGGCTCTATGTATAACTAATCCATGGATTAGTTATACCTCCTACATGGTATTATATGATGTATTACTAATACCTTCTATTTGGAGGTATTAGCAATACATGAGATATAATACCATGGGATAAGTCACCTAAAGACAAAAATATCCCTCAAAATATTTTATTATTTGTTTATTTTCTTGATTTTATGTTTTATGGTTGTGCAAGTAAATTTATTTAAATAAATTAGCTTACAAATTATTTAACTCTATCTAAATAATTTGTAAGCTAATTTATTTAAATAAATTTACTAGCACAACCATAAAACATAAAATCAAGAAAATAAACAAATAATTAAATGTTTGTGCGGTTTTCTAATATTTTGTATTTTCAACAATTTATAACATTGAATACATACAAAAATTACAACTTGCAATTTTATTCGTAAATGTAGATGATTTGTTCAATTTTACTATTGTTTACCGTCTTTTCAATTTTAAAAGTTGATAGTTTATCTTTTTTTAAATTGAAAATTGACATTTATAAGTGATCAATTAAATAAGCTGACAATTATTTATCCTCAAATAATTTAAGAAAAAAAAGGCAAACATGACGATAAAATTGTTCTTTTCTTAGCTAGTTAGAAGGTCATAAAAAAATATTATCCGGCAATTATTTACCTTAATTCAATTGCATAAGAATTTAAGGGTATAATTGGAAAGAAGTTTTTTATAAAGTTTTAATCCAAACATAAGATGAGGTCGAAAACAATGAACCAAACACTTGATAAAAATAATCCCTGTATTACTAATCCCTGCACTATTACTCCCTGCATTACTAATCCCAGTATTACTAATCCCTGCATTATCAATCTTTGTACCAAACGACCCCTTAATTCTTCCTCTACATTTAAATATGTAAATTTGTGATGTATGTTTCTTCTAAGAGTATGTATTTTATATATAGAGATATTCATATCTACGAAATAAGAATGTATTTAGGGTATCTAGGTATTCTTCTCTTAACTCAACCAAATTTGTACATCCCATGATTATATAACAAATTTAACGTGAGTTAGGAAAGTGAAGATCAAAATTGACTCTATATTGATGAAAGAACACCAACTCAATCCTAAGCTATGAATGATCAAATAAACTCAAAAAAGGACTCAAGCCAAATAACCAAACAAATTTCCCCCAAAACTCCAGTATAATAGGAAATCTAGCATCATCCCACAATTCATTCAATACCCTGACTCCATTCCCAAATTTTTCAATCAACACATTTCTAACTAGTATTAAGGTGGTGTTTGTTTCAAAAAATGATGAAATGATCTTCAATTTTTCCAGTTTTTCATAAACAATTCAAAGTTTTCTCGAAAATCTTTTTTCAATCAAACCTCATTTCACTTTTTTCCAATTTTGTAAAACAAGAACCACTGATCTCAGCTCCGCCCATCACGGCCATTGAAGCTAAAATTACCGAACAAAGGAGCAACATATAAAATTTCGAATTCTAAGCAACAAAAAAGATCAAGGAATTAAATCAACACACAAATTACTTGATTTACTTGTATCTATACGAATAAAAAAAACAAGTTATCAACACTGTAATTCACCAATCATTACAAAAATTATCAGATTCGAGCAGAATCCAACCAATTATGGTCCCAAAGCCATAAACTAAAAATCCTGGCTCCACTTCTCCTTAATTCGGTTAACCTTTCAAGCATCATACAACTTGGAGCTCAAAATCTGAACCCGACACCTTAACTATCGATCAAATTAAACATTAATTCAACAAATGAAAACTAGATTCTTTCTAATTCCTCTTGTAAGAGCTCAATTCAAGGCGCCTCTCTTTATCTACACATATTTCACTACGCGAAAACAAATAAACTAGCTAATTTTAAAAACCGATTGCTAATCAATTCAACGACAAATTCAGCACATTAATAGTAATAAATTTGAAAAAACTAAAATTGACATAGAGAAGAAGTATACCACGGGCAACATCGGAGTGAGAAACGGAAAAGAGAGAAGAAATAGAAGTGTAGCCGCCGGAGATAAGCTTCGCCCTCAGCGACGCCGATATCGGAAGACTTGAAACTTCCATCACAGTCTTTGCAGGGTTTTCCCGCTCAAAGTTGGAGCTAATGACAATATGGTCATGATTAATTAATTTATAGTAATTTGTTAAATATATTCTAGAAATTTTAATCTATTACTAGGTTAATAATAAAAGATTATTTTTTTTGATATTTATTAAATATTTTAAATAAACTATGTTAGATTTGAACATCGTTAGAAGAAAAAAAAAGTTGATCAAAATAATAATAATAATGACGAAGTTCAGGTATATTTGGAGTTTTAATAACGAAATAACTGATTCTCCGAATATAGTGACAATTATTTTGTTTAAGTATAATATATTTATTGAATGAATGCTTGCGAATGGTAATTTTCAAAATAATTAATTAAAAGTTTTTAATGAGATTTGTTTATATATTCATGTAGGATTACAAGTTGAATCAAAGAAATAAGTATTGATTTGGTTACTATAGATAGCAAGGGAGTTTTGTTTCATACTCGTGAGTTCTTGATTCAATTTATCGAGAAGTTTATAATTGTTGAAGCCTTTATAATAAAAAGAGCTATTGAAAGAGTGATATAAGAGGGAGGTAGTAAACTCTACGTAGCGAAAAATATAGTAGATATAATTAAAGAAAAATATGCAGACTACTTAGAAAATGAATGTAACTGGTTAAGATTATTTGGAATGTTAACATATCTAGAGCATGGCGTATTTGTACATATTTCTAGAAGTTATAATATCGTAACTTGTAACGTAACTAAGTTTTCAACTTCTTGCTTATATCATTTTCTTGGAAATAAATATCTCCAACTCAAATTATGAATGTTGTACAATTGTTTAAACATGTTATATCAGTAATCAGAATATAGAAGTGAATATCTGTAATCAGAGGCGACCCTTCGGGTGCACTAAATTTGATCTCTAAGTTAAATTTAAAATAAAAATAAAGAAATGAAGGTCAGAGGAGACCTTCAGGTGCACCAAATTTGATCTCTAAGCTAAATTTAATATAAAAATAATGAAATAGAGCTCTAACTAGCTTTGAACCTTGGTCTCGCAAGTAGTTCCTCATGAGTGCACTATTAAGTTATTTCTTTGTTTTTCTATTATTAGTCCACTTTTTCTTTTTTAGTTGTCCCTAATTACTTATTCATTTTGACAAATAAAAAAGGAAAAATTACATAAATTGATACATTTTAATAAATAATTACTGATTTTAGCAATACTTTTTATTTATTACCATTTATAGCAATACTATGTTAAATCTGCAATATGTATTAAAAGTGAATTATTTATGCAATATATATGAACTATATATGAATTATAATTATTTTTTAAAATATATTATGTTTGTTTGGTAAAAATTTGACACATTGTATTATAAGTGAATTAAAATGTGTGATAAATGAATTATTTATCATTAAAATTTAAATTATATGTGAATAAAAAAATTGTTCTTTATAATATTGAATTAAACTTGTATTATAAATGAATTAAAAGTGATCAAGTGAAAAAGAAATATTATTGCTATAAATGATAAATATTTTGTTATTATAGTATATTTATGTAAGTTTCCCAATAAAAAAAGGACAAATTCTTTTCTCTATTATACCTTCAATTAATTACTTTGAAAATGGTATAATCTTTTGAAAACCTTAAGGGGTCGTTTGGTTACTGGTTAGAGGTATGCATGTATTAGTTATGCAGGGTTTAGTTATGCATCTATTAGATATGCAGAGTTTAGTTATGCATGTATATTTATGTAGGATTTAGTTATGCATGTATAAGCTATGTAGGTTTAGTTATGCATGTATTAATTATGCAAGTATTATTTTAAGGGAAAATTGTATATAATGACAAACTAATAAATCAAATTAATTGTTATAACCACCCTTTGATTTAATTGTGTCCATATCAAACTGTTTGTCAGTCACCTCTCTCCCTCAAACTCTCGCTCGCCACTCTCCTCTCTTGCTCCCTTTCTCGCTCGCTTTCTCTCACTTTTATACAAACACAAGTGTATAAATTTGTTTCTATTTGTATAAAGTGAGAGGAAATTGTATAAATACATATATTTTTGTTCCCCTCTCCCAGTTCCCGCTCGCCACTCTCACTAATCTCGCTCGCCACCCTCGCCTGTCTCGCTTATACAAACAGAAACGAAATATATAAATTGCATTTTTGTTTGTATAAAGCGAGAGAAAATTGTATATACACATGCAAATACATATATTTTTGTCCTATACAATTATAAGTATACAATAAAAATACTTCACTGCCCAGTTTCTTTTGCCTTTCTCTCTTTCTAGTTTTATACAAATTCAAATTGTATATAATTTCTCTCTTTCTCGTTTTATACCATTTGATTCAATTGTATATTCCCTGCCCAAGTCTCTTTTGCCTTTCTCTCTTTCTCATTTTATATAAATTCAAATTGTATATAATCATTATATACACTTATAATTATACAATTCATTTTATACAATTCTCTGCCCAAATCTCTCTCTCTTTCTCGTTTTATACACTTTGTTTTATACAATTCGCTTCAATTGTATATGTATAGCAAATTATACATTTATATGTTTGCTATAGAGTGCAATTGTGCAAACTTTACTATAGCATACAAATATGAATTTTATGTTTGCTATATGTGAAAGTTGCTCTTATTTTAATTCATACGCTTCATAATTGATAGGAGTAAAATAATAAATTCACTATATTAATAATTGTTTTCTTAATAGGTGTATTAATTTAAAAATGGACAAGTAGATAAGAACAAAAGGTGTATATTTATATACACGTACACCACACTTAATGTTGTGAATTTTTTAAAATCAAACATTAGAAAAATTCCATCAAATACTAAAAACAATAAGCTAGACACTAAACTAAACTTTATAAGAAAATGACACGTGTTGCACCAAACTCTTGAGAAAAAGACCAAAACATAATAAACACACTACTACATGTGAATTTCTGCTGAATCCATTTTCTCAATACGAAACTTAATATATTTATTTATTAATTCCAAGGAAAAACACTTTCTGAATACTACAAAGATTACATCATTTGAACAAGTTTAATTAGAAAAACGAAAGAAGATAAAAAATGTCCTTAAACTATGCGAAATTAAACCAAAATATGATACAATATCAAAATACACAGTTTTCCCCCACAGCTCATTGCTCTTGAATTTTCAAGCATTTTCAGCTCACCAACTTTCAAATATGATTATGTATTCAAATCATGATTCTACGCAAACCACCTTTATATAATCTACACGTTCGTGGATGTACCTCGTAGGGAAGTCTTTGAGTTGTTTAAATTGCAGACTCTGACTCTTGCTTGATAGATGCCTTAATGAGAGAGGTAAGCGAAGGATGCATCCGTGCTGTTCTCATCGAGCGAGCTTCACTTTTTCCTTCAGCATATTCCTCACCGAGAGGCCACCTTGGGCGCAAATCAAGCTGATCAAGGGAGCCATGGATCATAATTAAACATGGTAAGGAGAAGGGTGTGGGAAGGGGGCTTCAGGAAACAGGAAGTAGAACAACAGAAATTCCATAAAGCAGATCAGTTTAACATGTAGGCATTTATTTTGATTGAATAATCGCATGACTTTTGGCAAACTTAACTTTCAAGGTACAAATCTATGGCTTGTCATACTCGATCAACGTAACTATAGGACATTATGGCGAGTTTCGAGTTAGGCGAAGAAAAAGACTAACCACGGCATCTTCTGGTTCATTTGCGGGAGGTGGAGGATCAAATCTGCCCAGACGGAAATGCTCAAGGCCAGTCCACGCAACCATTACACCTATCAGAACGGCTCAACGTATTAGAGTGCAATGTCAAGCCATTTGCACTTTTGAGCTAAAAAATTCTTCACGAGACAATCAACCTAGAGGTGGTGCATGTCAATTTACTTGACTCAGTAAGAGACATGACCTTTCCTCTGAAGCCTTGGGAACTTAAAAAATAAGAAACCAAAGTTCCTGTATGAAACTGAGGCAACGTAAGAAGGAGAATTGTCTAACCATTGTCAGTACAAAGGCTTGGAGGGGGGCATACAAGTTTCAGCCCTTTCCTTTTCACAACCTCTTCAAGCCGAGCTCTGACATACTTGTTAGATGCAACACCTCCAGACACTACCTGTGAAGGGTAAATTGGATAATTAGCATAATTGACATTAAGCTTACAGGATCATGTGAAACTAATAATTAGAGTAAATTCAAGGAGGAAGACATTAGTTATATAAAACTGCAGTAAACAGAAAAACACTGACCAAATGATTTATGGAAGGCTCTATGTTCAAACCCCACTCGATTGCCCGTTCACACTTTTCCTCCAAATGCAATACCGCAACTCGCTGCGTGAAGCGTTTATTACAATGTAAATGAGATTTAAGAATATGGAAGAGGTAAAGGAAACAGATCCATTGATTTGTTAACCAATACTTTTTAATTATAAACAAATTACGACAAGATCAATCTTCTATAAAATCTATATACCTGGAAGGAGGCAGCAATATCTGCCCGAGCCTGTCTCTCTTCGTCAGAAGCTGAAGCAAGAGAGATTTCAGCATTGCTGCATACAACCTAGAAATGTGAGTAGCTAGGAGGACGAGGACAATGACAACCAACTGATGAACATTGTTGTCCTAGTGATTCATAAAACCTTACGATCATAAGGCAAAGCTAAAAGCTACTGTACTTTCTGACCATAGTTTAGAGAACACTATCCTAAGGTAACATTGTAGAAAGAGGAAAAAACAAAGAGCTTTGACCCAGACAGGTTGTTACCATATATTGGATAATTCACTGTTTACCTCATTGGGAATGGAAAATCAATTTCTATAATCAGAAAAGAACAAAAGGCAATGCAACTATAATGGTGCTAAAGTTTTAAGATGAAATGAAAATGAAAAACACTTTGCGGAGCTGATCTATAACTTTTATTCCCAAATGAATCACATACATTCTTTTTGCTTCAATTGCCAACCTCACTTGCGTCTTCAGACCAGCATATGAGAAGTTGCAATCCTTGTGTTGTTTCATAGGGACCTAAAATTCATTCAAAACTTTTAGTCAATTGGGCAAACAACATCACTTCTAAAATTCCTTAATAGAGAAAACCCGGAGAAGTATTGCATATAACAGCAAATGTCTCTAAAGTAACTTACTTTAAATTTGACAGACTTGGCATCTCCTTCTTGAGCTAGCTCCTCTACAGCAGGGCCCCCACTCCTCAGATCAAGACCAAGCCATTTTGCTGTTTTGTCATATGCCTCACCAATTGCATCATCAATTGTTGTCCCAAGCTGTATGTAATCGCCAAGATCACGTGCAAGGATTAAAAGATTATGGCCTCCTAAAGAGCATATGAATGAAAGAAAATCCAGTATGTTATTGATATCTAAATTCACAGGAAAATACAACTGGTCAAATTGTTTTTCATCATGAAAACTGCATTTTATGGTGTTGAATTGAGAAACATATCCAATATTTAGCATATATTGGCTTGAAGGTTGAACAATTCAATTTTCGTAAATTTTTAGTTAAGGCAGGTCCCTTGGGAAAAGAAACTAAAAAAAAACACACACAAAATCACAAACAATATACTTGAATGGAATCAACCACAAGATGTTTGATTGTATATATGAGAGATTTTCGTCTTACAGGATACAATCGAAGGACTCATAAGCATAACAATGAATATCATGAGCATCCGAACAAGCATATGAAAGACCTATAGACACAAATTAAACTGCCAAAAGATGTCAAGACTCTCTGGGTAGTGGGACGTTCAGTAACAAATCCTAGATCTTTCATATTCAAGTGATGTCCCAAGGTGAACTGTATAGATTGCACCATAAGATGGCTGTGCAATAACAATTAGCACAATACTGTATAGCTTGGCCATATATATCTAAAACACAGGAAAAGATGACCCAATATATTTTCAGTAAGAGTAAATAAAACAGACCTATGAAATTGTAGAAGGTTATCTAACCTGAGACAAGTAAGGCCATAAAAGGAAACTGCAGCTCTCTGTCTACTAGCCTAAAAAGAGAAAACATTAGTTCCAGGTGGTACAGTACTCTGAGTTTACAAATATCTTGAAACATACAACCTTCATAGAAACTTCGACTTCTCTGTAAGCATAAGATAGGCGGGCATTTACAACTTTCTGTAAGCTAATGTAAAAAACAATGGAGAAGTTGAGGAGCACTCCATGGGCGATCACATTTTCTCCTATCAGCTTATTCATATTTGAGACTCCAAGGTCAATGAAATCATATGTAATTACTACTTTAAAGGTTCCAGAAGAAGAAAGGTAAGGGGAAAAGTAAATAGAATACAGACAAAAATTTACCACCTCATACCATGCAGCCAACATTTGTGATTGATAAATCTTTGTTTCTCAAGGAGACAAGAAAAGTGCCCTAAAACAACATATCCCATATATATTTAAGGTGACAAGACCTCTATAGCTACAAAGCAGACCATATAGGTTATCATCTCACAAGAACTAATGATGCCCCTAGAAATAGAACAAAGAAAAGAAAAAATATTATCTGCTTATTCAAATGATTCCCTGAAAAAATTTGGCAACCAAATAAATAGCAAAACAATCAAGAATAAGTAAAACATAAAAGTGTAACTGCAGAGGAGATAACTCATCTTACAAGATTATTTCAGCCGAAGTTTTTTTTTATTTTATTGTAATTTGCAGTATCCCAGACAAAATAATTGAAAGCTGGGAAATTTAGTCTAACTAACCACGGAATTGAACAAATTCCCAACAAATTTTTAGCTGTATGCACTGATCTTAATCTACTGTTTGCTACTAGCATGAATAACTTAACCTTTACTCCATACTGCTACCTGGCAACCAGAGTGTGAGCTTCCATGTGATGGACACCAACAAGAGGTAAATTATGAGAACCGGCAACACTTCTTGCTTTCCGCACACCAACTACACATAAATTGAACAAATAAGGTACAAGGACTTACACAAGGTTCATTAGTTGTCCCAAAATGCATCTGTGTCCCACACGAATATCCCAATGTTTAATTTTTCAGATTCATAAGTAGTCTATGTTAGAAATTGACAAATATTAACGAATTAATAACAATACTTCAGTCTAAAAACAAATAGGCACATTAATTGGTGCGGGGAGGAGAGGAAAAAGAGAAAGAAAAAAAATGATCAGCCCTCCCGAAGGAAATATTAAAACAAACCAAAAGAAAGACTACTAAAGCAAAGACTGAATAAAAACTTACTTCGCAAACAAAGGCTTAAACCAGGACCAATCGTGACAGCAACTGCAGTTAGATCCTTCTCAGTCAGATTAGCTTTATCTAGTGCTTCTTGTACCACCTGAAGGGAATAAGTACACATTGATAGCAGGAATACATGACAGAAATATGATGTATCAATTCATATTAAGAAGCTAACGATCTTAAAAGTGCGAGAGATGTAGAATTATGAGTCAAATTGTAACAAGAAGAGAACTTGAGGCAGGGTCCTTTGGAGTGATATCCACATTTGCTCCATGAGAAAACAATGTGAAGCCTCAGAAAAACAAAACCGAAAAGATATTCGAAAATTTTCTATTATGGATCATAGTCGATCAATTAGAATTATGATTAAGAGTATCTATTAACTATACTCTAAAGGATATAGATCATCAATCAGTTGAATTCATTCTAATTCATTGAATTAATCCATGATATAAAATATCAGAAAAAGAAGGGAATTCACATTATTACTTTTTTTCCTTGTTGGAAGAGACCGCACTGATTTTCCAGTTCATTAGGGAGTGTTTTTTGGAGTACCGAGTAATAGGAGTATTCTTCTTTGATCATTTCCCAAGAAATTGATAAAGTTAGCCTTAAGCAAAAGATGATCGAACAAGTCAAGCCACAAGAGGACATCTTTAAATCTAAAGCAAAAATAAGCCCAAATCAGAACTTCTCTCTTCTTTCCAGTTTATCATAATCAATTATGGGGGAAAGGGAGAAAAGTTCACAGAGAGAGAGAGACTTTCAAGTACAGGAGAGACCCTGAGGTAAGTTTTTTCAAAAGATTTTATCATATTTTTCGGTACCTAACTACCTATATTAAGTTGAGCATTTTGATTGTGTGCTATCTTTGTTTGGGGATCTGAGAAATGATTGTTGAGCAAATGAGCCTCTGATAGTTTCTCAGTAAGGGATAGGATGAAGACTGTTTATCCAACTCGTGCGGACTTCTCCTGGATAGTGGTGATAGCATCTAAGAGAAGCTTTTCCTTGGGGCATTTAGTTGAGCATTAGGTAGAATTTATTAGTAGACATATTTCCTAAAAAAGAAAAAATTGATACTACGGTTTTTGATGAACACTTCTCTATTAAGTTCATGTCACTACCGTGAAGCATAGTTTGGATCCTGGAGGAGATCCTTAAGAGGGATTAATTCCAGGGAATATAATAATACTTTAACAATCCCTTTCGTGATATATAAAGGAAAACTGCAAAAATAAACAAAAGATGCCAATTCAACCTTCTGCTGTCTAGTGAAAAGTGAGTTAGTACAAAGGGTCGAAAGGGAACCTTATCTGCACAAACAGAAATACAGAACATCACTAAACATGACATAAAATCATGATGCCAAAAGGAATTGTTCAATTGGTTTAGTGAAACATCAAGCAGGTGAAATCAAACAAACTACTTGGTCAGAGTTCATTGACATTTTAAAACCTGATAATGCTGATGTATAGCAAGAAGTTGAGTACTTTGCAAATTGATGTATTCTCAATCGTCTTATTGAAAAAAGAAGAAGTAACATGCAGGATCGTGGTATAACACCTAAACGAGATGCACACGTGATACTACCATAACACTTTCCACCAGTGATTAACAGTTTCCAAGTTCTTGAAACAAAGTACTTCAGGGTTGACAGCATATACCTGATCAATCACCAGAGCATGTGCTTCCTCTGCCATCTTAGGAGCAACTCCTCCATATCGAGCAAGCAGTTCTGCCTTGATGATATATGGAACCTCATTATTAGAAGAAATATCACATAATGTGGGCACACAAAAATAGTATAATTTGGATAACTTCTCGAAGTTACTACTCTTTAGAGCATTGAGAAATTCCCTGAGCAATTGACATGAAAAAAGAACAGTGGTGTGAACAGCTAACAAATTCAGTATAAGAATATAAAAGAACGATGCTTAGGATCACTTCCCATATTATGTTGACTACGCTGCCATGCATAGGAATACATCAACCTCCAAGTGCCTTTCACTAACAAAACAGACCCATTAAACATCCTCCTTCTACTATTTGCATAATGTTCATTTATGAGGGGCGGAACAAACGCAAGACATAACCTAGGGCTAGGTCATAAATATACTCCTTCCCTTCACTTGTAACCCATCTGATGTGTATCACAATAGCTCTATTGCACTTCGAATTGTAACTCAAGCTCTTGTTTTCCTGGTGACATTGCCAAACGATCACACTGGAAAGCAGCTTAACAAGATTCTTTTCTCTTTTACTCGTTCTTTCACTGTTCACT
>JAJJBR010001208.1:30285-72005 GCA_022817965.1 Solanum lycopersicoides
GCCCGAGCCTGTCTCTCTTCGTCAGAAGCTGAAGCAAGAGAGATTTCAGCATTGCTGCATACAACCTAGAAATGTGAGTAGCTAGGAGGACGAGGACAATGACAACCAACTGATGAACATTGTTGTCCTAGTGATTCATAAAACCTTACGATCATAAGGCAAAGCTAAAAGCTACTGTACTTTCTGACCATAGTTTAGAGAACACTATCCTAAGGTAACATTGTAGAAAGAGGAAAAAACAAAGAGCTTTGACCCAGACAGGTTGTTACCATATATTGGATAATTCACTGTTTACCTCATTGGGAATGGAAAATCAATTTCTATAATCAGAAAAGAACAAAAGGCAATGCAACTATAATGGTGCTAAAGTTTTAAGATGAAATGAAAATGAAAAACACTTTGCGGAGCTGATCTATAACTTTTATTCCCAAATGAATCACATACATTCTTTTTGCTTCAATTGCCAACCTCACTTGCGTCTTCAGACCAGCATATGAGAAGTTGCAATCCTTGTGTTGTTTCATAGGGACCTAAAATTCATTCAAAACTTTTAGTCAATTGGGCAAACAACATCACTTCTAAAATTCCTTAATAGAGAAAACCCGGAGAAGTATTGCATATAACAGCAAATGTCTCTAAAGTAACTTACTTTAAATTTGACAGACTTGGCATCTCCTTCTTGAGCTAGCTCCTCTACAGCAGGGCCCCCACTCCTCAGATCAAGACCAAGCCATTTTGCTGTTTTGTCATATGCCTCACCAATTGCATCATCAATTGTTGTCCCAAGCTGTATGTAATCGCCAAGATCACGTGCAAGGATTAAAAGATTATGGCCTCCTAAAGAGCATATGAATGAAAGAAAATCCAGTATGTTATTGATATCTAAATTCACAGGAAAATACAACTGGTCAAATTGTTTTTCATCATGAAAACTGCATTTTATGGTGTTGAATTGAGAAACATATCCAATATTTAGCATATATTGGCTTGAAGGTTGAACAATTCAATTTTCGTAAATTTTTAGTTAAGGCAGGTCCCTTGGGAAAAGAAACTAAAGAAAACACACACACAAATCACAAACAATATACTTGAATGGAATCAACCACAAGATGTTTGATTGTATATATGAGAGATTTTCGTCTTACAGGATACAATCGAAGGACTCATAAGCATAACAATGAATATCATGAGCATCCGAACAAGCATATGAAAGACCTATAGACACAAATTAAACTGCCAAAAGATGTCAAGACTCTCTGGGTAGTGGGACGTTCAGTAACAAATCCTAGATCTTTCATATTCAAGTGATGTCCCAAGGTGAACTGTATAGATTGCACCATAAGATGGCTGTGCAATAACAATTAGCACAATACTGTATAGCTTGGCCATATATATCTAAAACACAGGAAAAGATGACCCAATATATTTTCAGTAAGAGTAAATAAAACAGACCTATGAAATTGTAGAAGGTTATCTAACCTGAGACAAGTAAGGCCATAAAAGGAAACTGCAGCTCTCTGTCTACTAGCCTAAAAAGAGAAAACATTAGTTCCAGGTGGTACAGTACTCTGAGTTTACAAATATCTTGAAACATACAACCTTCATAGAAACTTCGACTTCTCTGTAAGCATAAGATAGGCGGGCATTTACAACTTTCTGTAAGCTAATGTAAAAAACAATGGAGAAGTTGAGGAGCACTCCATGGGCGATCACATTTTCTCCTATCAGCTTATTCATATTTGAGACTCCAAGGTCAATGAAATCATATGTAATTACTACTTTAAAGGTTCCAGAAGAAGAAAGGTAAGGGGAAAAGTAAATAGAATACAGACAAAAATTTACCACCTCATACCATGCAGCCAACATTTGTGATTGATAAATCTTTGTTTCTCAAGGAGACAAGAAAAGTGCTCTAAACAACATATCCCATTATATATTTAAGGTGACAAGACCTCTATAGCTACAAAGCAGACCATATAGGTTATCATCTCACAAGAACTAATGATGCCCCTAGAAATAGAACAAAGAAAAGAAAAAATATTATCTGCTTATTCAAATGATTCCCTGAAAAAATTTGGCAACCAAATAAATAGCAAAACAATCAAGAATAAGTAAAACATAAAAGTGTAACTGCAGAGGAGATAACTCATCTTACAAGATTATTTCAGCCGAAGTTTTTTTTTATTTTATTGTAATTTGCAGTATCCCAGACAAAATAATTGAAAGCTGGGAAATTTAGTCTAACTAACCACGGAATTGAACAAATTCCCAACAAATTTTTAGCTGTATGCACTGATCTTAATCTACTGTTTGCTACTAGCATGAATAACTTAACCTTTACTCCATACTGCTACCTGGCAACCAGAGTGTGAGCTTCCATGTGATGGACACCAACAAGAGGTAAATTATGAGAACCGGCAACACTTCTTGCTTTCCGCACACCAACTACACATAAATTGAACAAATAAGGTACAAGGACTTACACAAGGTTCATTAGTTGTCCCAAAATGCATCTGTGTCCCACACGAATATCCCAATGTTTAATTTTTCAGATTCATAAGTAGTCTATGTTAGAAATTGACAAATATTAACGAATTAATAACAATACTTCAGTCTAAAAACAAATAGGCACATTAATTGGTGCGGGGAGGAGAGGAAAAAGAGAAAGAAAAAAAATGATCAGCCCTCCCGAAGGAAATATTAAAACAAACCAAAAGAAAGACTACTAAAGCAAAGACTGAATAAAAACTTACTTCGCAAACAAAGGCTTAAACCAGGACCAATCGTGACAGCAACTGCAGTTAGATCCTTCTCAGTCAGATTAGCTTTATCTAGTGCTTCTTGTACCACCTGAAGGGAATAAGTACACATTGATAGCAGGAATACATGACAGAAATATGATGTATCAATTCATATTAAGAAGCTAACGATCTTAAAAGTGCGAGAGATGTAGAATTATGAGTCAAATTGTAACAAGAAGAGAACTTGAGGCAGGGTCCTTTGGAGTGATATCCACATTTGCTCCATGAGAAAACAATGTGAAGCCTCAGAAAAACAAAACCGAAAAGATATTCGAAAATTTTCTATTATGGATCATAGTCGATCAATTAGAATTATGATTAAGAGTATCTATTAACTATACTCTAAAGGATATAGATCATCAATCAGTTGAATTCATTCTAATTCATTGAATTAATCCATGATATAAAATATCAGAAAAAGAAGGGAATTCACATTATTACTTTTTTTCCTTGTTGGAAGAGACCGCACTGATTTTCCAGTTCATTAGGGAGTGTTTTTTGGAGTACTGAGTAATAGGAGTATTCTTCTTTGATCATTTCCCAAGAAATTGATAAAGTTAGCCTTAAGCAAAAGATGATCGAACAAGTCAAGCCACAAGAGGACATCTTTAAATCTAAAGCAAAAATAAGCCCAAATCAGAACTTCTCTCTTCTTTCCAGTTTATCATAATCAATTATGGGGGAAAGGGAGAAAAGTTCACAGAGAGAGAGAGACTTTCAAGTACAGGAGAGACCCTGAGGTAAGTTTTTTCAAAAGATTTTATCATATTTTTCGGTACCTAACTACCTATATTAAGTGAGCATTTTGATTGTGTGCTATCTTTGTTTGGGGATCTGAGAAATGATTGTTGAGCAAATGAGCCTCTGATAGTTTCTCAGTAAGGGATAGGATGAAGACTGTTTATCCAACTCGTGCGGACTTCTCCTGGATAGTGGTGATAGCATCTAAGAGAAGCTTTTCCTTGGGGCACTTAGTTGAGCATTAGGTAGAATTTATTAGTAGACATATTTCCTAAAAAAGAAAAAATTGATACTACGGTTTTTGATGAACACTTATCTATTAAGTTCATGTCACTACCGTGAAGCATAGTTTGGATCCTGGAGGAGATCCTTAAGAGGGATTAATTCCAGGGAATATAATAATACTTTAACAATCCCTTTCGTGATATATAAAGGAAAACTGCAAAAATAAACAAAAGATGCCAATTCAAACTTCTGCTGTCTAGTGAAAAGTGAGGTAGTACAAAGGGTCGAAAGGGAACCTTATCTGCACAAACAGAAATACAGAACATCACTAAACATGACATAAAATCATGATGCCAAAAGGAATTGTTCAATTGGTTTAGTGAAACATCAAGCAGGTGAAATCAAACAAACTACTTGGTCAGAGTTCATTGACATTTTAAAACCTGATAATGCTGATGTATAGCAAGAAGTTGAGTACTTTGCAAATTGATGTATTCTCAATCGTCTTATTGAAAAAAGAAGAAGTAACATGCAGGATCGTGGTATAACACCTAAACGAGATGCACACGTGATACTACCATAACACTTTCCACCAGTGATTAACAGTTTCCAAGTTCTTGAAACAAAGTACTTCAGGGTTGACAGCATATACCTGATCAATCACCAGAGCATGTGCTTCCTCTGCCATCTTAGGAGCAACTCCTCCATATCGAGCAAGCAGTTCTGCCTTGATGATATATGGAACCTCATTATTAGAAGAAATATCACATAATGTGGGCACACAAAAATAGTATAATTTGGATAACTTCTCGAAGTTACTACTCTTTAGAGCATTGAGAAATTCCCTGAGCAATTGACATGAAAAAGAACAGTGGTGTGAACAGCTAACAAATTCAGTATAAGAATATAAAAGAACGATGCTTAGGATCACTTCCCATATTATGTTGACTACGCTGCCATGCATAGGAATACATCAACCTCCAAGTGCCTTTCACTAACAAAACAGACCCATTAAACATCCTCCTTCTACTATTTGCATAATGTTCATTTATGAGGGCGGAACAAACGCAAGACATAACCTAGGGCTAGGTCATAAATATACTCCTTCCCTTCACTTGTAACCCATCTGATGTGTATCACAATAGCTCTATTGCACTTCGAATTGTAACTCAAGCTCTTGTTTTCCTGGTGACATTGCCAAACGATCACACTGGAAAGCAGCTTAACAAGATTCTTTTCTCTTTTACTCGTTCTTTCACTGTTCACTATTTTTCTTTGTTACTTAGTTATACTCATTAGCAAGTAATTTAGCACCAAAACCATACTGTTTGGTCACTATAATGTGTGTGCCTTGAACCACTAAAGCAAATTCAATGGTCATCCTAAGTCACTATTTAGGGGTAAACAGTACTTGTATCTTTATATACATAAATTAAAAAATGGAATAGAAATCATGCAGTGCAGCAACCAATATGAAACATGACATTTGGCATTCTAGACAGATCCCAATGTCCAACTATTTACATAATGATGCAAAAATAAATTAGTAAACAAACCTTCAACTATAACAATGTAATGCACACAAGATAATAAGTTTCCAATAGTTTAGATAATAAGTTTCCAATAGTTTATCAGTAGTCATTAGATTAACAGAACAATATAATAATATAAACAAAAATGGTAATTCTCCAAACTTTCTATAACTACATAAATACATATAGAGTACCTGAGAAGAGATAACTTGGCTGAGAATTTCACCATTGCTTTTAACCTACAATTGAATATCACTAAACTCAATAAAAGAAGAAACTTTGCAGCAATTTCAACCACCCCCAGTATTTGTATATGTAAAAAAACCCTATAAATTTCAAATCTTGACTCCGTCTCTGTCTCACAAAAGTAATTTCAAAGAAACTAGCAAAGACATGTTACCACAGCAGCAGCGGTATCATCACAGCTGGTTTCAATGCCTAAAACAACTAAATTCTCATTAGAAACAGAAGTAGAACAATGAGCTGAAAAAGATTTGAACCATTTGGGTTTTACTGTTTTTTGATGCAATTGCAATTGCAATTTCCTTGTGAGGTGAATTGAAGGTCTCCATAGCAGGCTTAGACGGGAAATTGGGGAAGACAAATTGGGTAATAAGGAAACCATTTCCACAGAGTAGGATGAGGGCTTTATTGCAAAATCCTCTCTCCAGTTATAATGTTATATGTGAAATTAAGAAAAATGGGAGTCCTTTGATACAGTGAAGGTGCTTTTTTCTTAATTTAGGTTGGAGTTTTGGATATGAAAAATACAGCATAATTGAATAAAATATTAAATATTGAATAAAAAATTAAAAAAAATAAAAGAATTAGATTGAGAAAATGTTTTAAATTTATTAGTTTATTGAAAGAAGACTGATAAAAATGACACTTAATTATTATTAATAGTAGGTTTAAACTATTTCATTTAAGGACTATTTGAATAATAATTTTTATCTTTTTAAGTTGGTTCAAAGATATGCATTTTTGTCCTCATCAAATATTTATCAAACTCTATTTTTAAATATTTGTTTGTTCAAATTTTGTAATTAAATAATTTTTTAAATCTTAATATTTCCAAAGAAATAATGTTTCAAAGCCTTTTTAGCTAGAACATTTCTTTCCTTAACCATTCGATTGAGTTGCTTTTTCGTAATACGTAAAAAAAAATATTTGTAGAAACATTATTGAGTTCGCTTGCAAACAACACTTCTCTCGTCCATCGAAAGGAAAAGAAAGGGTAATGATTATACACCTCTTATAACATTCACTACCGGACGCCAACTCTCATGATCTGTTCGTTCATAATTGATTCAGATAGCAGGACTTTAAAATTTAGGCAAATAAAACATAGAAACCAATTGGTTTTTCCATTTTGTCTTAGTTCTTCAACAACCTGAAATTATTCACGGGAGACGCACAATTATGTTCATTTGATTATGATCTCTGAGAAACAGGGAAAGAAAATTGTCTGTCATGATGTTGGTATGATTGATAAAAGATTGTTCTGTCTCGAATTTGAGCTCTAAGAATGAAAAAATCATGCAAGATTTCCGATTTAATAAATCCTTTGTAACACAATCTGTTGGCAATACCAATTGTAAAATACACATTGGAAAAGGTCAAATCTTCCCCTGCAAAGTACATCAATACTTTACAGACTTGTAACTGAATGATGAAAGGATTCATTGAACTAAATACTTGTTTCTCAGCTAAAAGTATGTTATGTAGAACTTGCAAATGAAAGAATCTGCTAAACACTTAGCAGAAGCCCTGGAAACAGAAGTTCCAAGTGAGCAAAATACACAAAATAGACTAACAACAATGTACCCACTGAAATCTCACAGATGGGAGTCTGGGGTATGGTATGAGGAGGGTAGAGTGTGTACACAGACGTTACCCCTACTACGTGGACGTTGAGCTTAAACAAATCATTGAGACTAACTAATCCATACAAACTAGACTAACTAGAAACCAATTGATAGCACAGCCAAATAAACATCCATACAAAATCCTGCCAGAAAGGGGGATATAATCATTGATGATAGGCTCCAGGCAGTAGCAGCATCTAATACCTTAAAAGGAAACATACTAACGAAACCCCATAAAATCAGTGGCTTACAAACATTTTATAGGACTTACCAGAAGCCCTGAAAACAGAAATTCTAAGCAAGCAAAATACTCAAATTAGGCTGCAAGCAATAAGAAAAAGCATTCATACAAATCCTGGTCAACAAGGCATAGCATCGTTGACGAATTTCCCTTTGAAGTAGCAGCACCTATCACTTTGACATGGATTGTTTGGATTATAGTACACAAAAAAAGGAGTTAGTTGACAAATGGAGCACACTAAATTTAGCAGTTTGAAGCAAAGAACCTGCACACCACTATACACTCTGCATCCAAAGCTAGTTATATAAACCTGAGCCTGAATGATTCTCCTTCCAAACTTTTAAACACATGTATAATATTTAACTCCTACCTTGACCTCATCTTGCTCAAAAGGAATTGACTTTTTCGTGTAACGTCTTTTTTTTGAACAAGTAATGATTCAAAAGTGCCCTCTCTCAACATGGAATATGTCAAACTATGGGATAAAATGAATATGCCATCCATACAAACTCATAAAAGACACTGAGTGCCTCCAGTATAACTACATCCAGTATGTCTCTTTCTCATCCAAATTGTTGAAGTTTGAAGTTCCTATTGGCGGATGAATTACTTGCTCATAATGGAAATTGTAAAAGCACACAGCTAGGATTCCTAATCAAAGCTTTCATAAGTTTACATAAACATGCTCAATTAATAGTAGACAACCATTTTTACCAGATACTGAACCATAATGCAACCGTGGGAGGATACTCAAAAGTACAACACTACTATACATTACCAGACAGTTCGATAAAGCTGAATAAATTACTCACAGAGACCAAGACCTAAAAAGTAAGCTTTTGCTTATAAGTGAGTACTCCACAGTGGACACCATAGAATTACATATAATGCATGCTTTTGCTCTGATACTATCCACACGATTCATCACTTGGAAATTAATCTAATCAGAGAGTTAATATTCTATTCTATTGGGCAATTTTGATGGCATTGAGAATGATCAGAGAAGCAAAAAGGCAAATACTTAAACTGTCAAGCAATTCCTTCACTCAAAGTAGCAACAAACCATTGCTTTAGTACTGCTTATGTTCCTTTACAATAAGATTGACGTTCAAAGTAAACCGTGGATTATGCCCCTCTCTTTTTTTATAAGTAACCCATGGTTCCTGGCTCTATGATATGTGGAAAGGTAGAGAAACAAACACAATATTTCTTTCAAGAAAGGTGGTAATATCGAGGTAATAACTACAGGCAATTCATGAGTCCAAAAAAATATCACACCAGATAAGAATCTCCAATTTATGTGATTCTACATGTAGAAATAAGGCATTCAAGAAACAGTTGATCAAGCCCCACAAACTATCAATGACCAAGGTCGCAGTCAATTGACGTGCCTAGAGAACAAGTGAACACTTATTAGACAATTCTATATAACTAGTAACAATGCTAACTAATGAAGGAATTTATTGAACTGTTGAAATCACTGTCCATTTTGACATTAAAAGAGTTACATACAATTCGATTGTGTAATATCCTGTACTACTCCCACCACCTCATTTCACCTCCCTAACTAAAAGTAACCAAAAAAAAAGGAAAACAACCAAGAAAAACAACATAAAAGCAGTGCTTTACAGACGTTTCATAGGACTAACAGAACCCCTGGAAACAGAACTTCTATTCAAGCAAATACACGAATTAGACTAACTAGTGACCACTTACTAGCGAGTAGCGACAATAAAAAAAAAAAACATCCATACCAATCCAGGCCAGCAAGAACACCAACTTCTGCAGCAATATAAGATGGCTTATGCCTCGGAAATAGCAGTGTCTATCACTTTGACAAATTCTTTGAATTCTGGTACAAAGGAAGGTTTAGCTGTCAAATGGAACACTCTAAATCTCTTGGTGTAAGTCAGAGGAAACAAAGCACACGATAAAGCAAAGTGGCTTGCAGACGACTGTACAGATCTCTTTGTTTTATCCTATTCCATGCCTTTTAAGCCAGTTAGATAAACCTGTGTCTGAATGATTGTACTCCCAATTTTAAACCCAGGCACCACAGTAAATCCCACCTTTGGCCTTGTCTTGATCAAAGGGAATTGAATTTTCCTTGTAACATCTTCCGTGTAGACCATCGAGAAGTCCACTCCTCTTTCAACTTGGAATATCTCAACTACAGGATTAAATGAGTATGCCAACTTATGAAGCAGCCATATTGTACTAGCCATCCTTACAAACAACTCATAAAACACACTTAACGACTTCCACGAATCAACTATGACTTCTTTCCCATCCAAATCCCTGAAAATGGATGATTCTATTGTATGATGAATTATCTGCTCATACTTCTTATCACAATATCTTGAAAATGCACAACTAGGATTCTTACTCAAAGTCTCCATTGGATTACATGAAACATGCTCAAGTAATTGTTTCAAATGATCATTCTCATCAGATACTGATCCATCAGACAATATTTCTTCATCACACAAACCAAAGTCTTCCAGATCAAAACCTTTAAACATGCCTAAACAAATATATGATAGAAATGCATATCTATGGTGTTCTTTTTCTGCATAATTAACATCAGTATACACAGAATCAGCTGCTTTTTCCAAATCCCAACCTGCCCTTTTCATTAATTCCATCAATAACTTAGAAAATTTATTCGCTGACTTAATCGAATCGCGTAGCATAGATTCAAAAACACGAACTGTACACAATACCTCAGTAGTACTATTGTTCGATTTTTCATTTCCTACCCCTAATTTTTTTGACAAACTCAAATTAGAATATTGAATTTTATCCAATTTCTTTCTCAAAATTGAAACTTCTTCATCTTTAGACTCCATATAAGAGAGTAATTGATTTACCATAGTCTCCAAAACTCTGAGCTTGCTCTGATGCTCCTGTACCTGAAATTCCAGCTCCGACCCCATAAGCACATCAATATTACAACTTGGGTTTCTCCTGAAATCCTTATACAAACTCTTCATCTCAGTCAATTTCTGAAGAACAGTCACCAAAGCTTTATCCGCTGATTCAATGGCTTTTTCGTCAAAAGGCACATGAGCTGTTTGTAACTGAAGATACGAAGCTTCAAACGACGAAATTGTAGCGAAGAGTGAAGAAATCAGTGATTTACTGAAATGGGTATTTGCTAAATGAGGAAATTTACAGAAATCAGGCTTGATTACAACTACTTTTTGGTCAGGTATGAATTCTTCAGCTGAATCAAGAAGAGTGAAAACATCAGCGTCGGTGTTCTCATCGTCGGCGATGGAGTTGTCATTCTCATCGTCGGCGAAGAGTTCGAAGGTTTTGGTTCTAACAACATGAGCAAATTTGTGAAACATTTCAGAAATTTGTGGGGGTTTTGCTGTTCCTTCCATTTCTAACATCTCTAAGAAGACATAAAGAAGGAGAAATTCTTGGCTTTGTGCTTGAGATTTGTTGAGAAGAGAAAGATGGAAGTGAAAGAGAGTGAATGGGTGTCTTAGAAGGAAGGTATGTGTGAGAAAGCTTCTTTCTCTTCTTTTTTCTCTGTGTTAATGGAGGTGAGACTTTTCTACATCATTACATCTTTTTCCTTTTATGCCCCCACCCCTAATCTAGAGTTTTTTTTTTTCGCCGTTTCATTTTTAGTTCGATACTTATCTTCGTTTCGACGAGAGATATAAGTTTAGTTTCGAACTTAATCGTGGGATATCTTCGTCTTAATTGAGTTAATAATGATGTTGGTGATATGTTAGTGATGATTGTGAGTTTGAGAGTGGAAAGCAAGACGATTTATTAAGAAGTGTTCCAGAATAACATAAATATGTTGTTTAATTTGATCTTTAGTTAATATTTATGTCTTTTAATTTTAGAGGTGTATAAGTAAATATTTAAATTTTGTATAAAATTGAGCAACTAAATGAACGTGTTATACATGTCATAATACTGTATATAGTTCGTAAATTTTTACGTAAAATGTTAAATAAAAATGTATATCTACTGATTTAACTATATTCAAATTTATGGTTTTACTAATACATATTTAAATTGAAATGCTTAAATATAAACTAAAATTAATTTTAAGAGCATATTTATTTTTATATGTAATATGGATATATAAATGAGAACTCACATGTTCTCTTCTAATTAAGCTAGCTAGTATGTAGAAGCATCATTACAATTGTGATTAGCTAAGCTCTAAGCCTCTAACAAGCTAATCTAATAGAACATATAGAATAATGTTGCAGCTAATCCTGACTAAGTTTGGTACATTAAATTAATTAGTGAATATTTACATCATATCTTCAATAACCCTCCTCAAGTTGGTGACAATAACTTCTCCGTTTTAGTGGTTATTCTATCCATTATAATAATTTTTAGTGTGTGGTCTATCTTCGTTATGACAAGTCTAAGCTCGCTCATCAAAAAAAATTTGAGCAAATTCCATTTAATAATACTTATTTTTATCATAAGATATCACAATATAAAATTAACGTGACAAGCATCATTACTTGTTTTAAAGTCTTTAGACAGTTTTATAGTCTACTACAAGGTCTAGATCACTTTCTAACTAAACACAATATAATATTATAACACAACCATTGAAATTAAACAAAACTTAGTAATTTTTAAATCTCTTCTCTTAGAGTTCTTACAAGCTTATTTCAATATTCTAGGGTCTCCAACATATATATTATGGCCCCTAACCATTCGTAACGATAAACGAATCGTTACACCTCATTTACTTCACATAACTGATCAATTATGTGAAGCATTTTGTTTAGTATTTGGTAGTAATATTTACTTCATATAATTGATTAGTTATGTGAAATATTTTGTTTAGTAGTTGATAGTAATATTAAAAGCTATATGAGTAAGGTCAATAATTTCCTTCTAAATTTGATTCAATTTTGTCCCATTGATTTGATCTTGAGTTCTTTTCAAAGTTTAACAAAATAATCAACATATTTCACGTTGTTCACTAACAAAACACAAAAAATATTCTTCTTTAAATTTGATTTCTATTGAATTTTACTAATTACTTTATGTAATGGTCGAAGACAAATAAAATTGCTTATAGAAATATATACGAAATAACAAATCAATTGAAATTTGTTATACACTTCTTAAGAAAACTATTCACTTTTAGAAAATTAAAGATATTTTTACTAACTTATTCTTAATTAAATGTCTTTAAAAAGAAAAGTATTTCTTTAACAATTTCTTGATTATATAAAATCTCATTTTCATTTATCTAAATAAAGTTAAAATTGAACAAAATGTCTTTTGAATTTGTAAAACACTGATAAAAGAATATTACCTTTTTTCAAAATAATAAAATAAAGGAATAATGTTTAACTAGGTACTAAAGGATACCCTTCAATCTGTGGCGGAATCAAAAATTTTAATAAAGAAATTTAAAAAAAAGTGGACATACGAAATAGTTGAAAAAGGTTCGATATCTATTACATATACCTAAAAGATTTATTCTAATCATATATAAATAATATAATTTTTTTCAGAAAAGGTCCAGATGAACCCCTGTATATAAGGTAGCTCCACCCTTCAACATTTTAAAGGGACAGAATCTTTCTTGACTTCAAAATAAATTTTGCAAATGAAATAACCTTCGACAAAATTAAAGAATTACCAGTAGTATTGTTACTTCTTCCGTTTAAAAAAAGATTCAGTTTGATTTAAAATAGAGTATAAGAAAAGAAAGAAATTTTTTATTTTCGTGATTCTAAATTAAAATTATGTCAAATGTAACAAAATGCCCTTTAATTTTGTGGTCTTAAGCATGTCACATGAAAAGTTAAAATTGTATTGCAAAAAAAAACGATCATTATAGACTAAAAAAGAAATAGAACTATTCTTTTTAAGCAAAATATCATATTATTTATCATTAAACGACATACAGTAGCAGATAAAGTTATTTCTTTTTATCAATTGAAAATCATCCTCTTTTCATTTGAATGAACTCTTACTTAATGTAAATTTAACTTAATTAAATTTTAATATAAATATCAGACACTTAAACACTTAAAATATTGTATTATATTTTTTTCTTTTGCATCCCGATGAGGGAGTATGATTAACGGTAACAAAGAGGGATGGCTATGGTGACAGAGGAGGGGTCATGGTGTTTCACACTCACAGCCAGTGGCCGACCAAAACACCAATTAAAATTTTTATATTAAAATAATAATAAAATTGACTGAAATTTAATCATTAGGATTCCATTTTGTTAGTATTATTTTCTACTCTTCCATTCTGACAATAGTACATTATTTGTTATGCTATGATATTAATTAGTTTAATCTACATGCTATTTAGTCAATTAATTTTCTAAATTAGTAGGAGTAATATTTAGTAAGCAGTTGACAATACCTAATATTAATTTTGAGATCAATCAAATGAAAAATTATTTCAAAAAAAAAAAAATAGAAAAATTTCATAGACAAACAATTATATTAAATGCTTAAAGTTCCTTTGAAATGATTTATTTGAGGTTTTTTAAAAACAATAATAATTAAAAAATCATAAATTAAATCAAAAGTCAATTTAAATGATTTAGTTTGATTTTAAAACTGACTTTTTAAGTACTTCCTCCGTTTCAAAAAGAATAATCTCCTTTTCTTTTTAGTATATTTCAAAAAGAATGACTTTTTTTTTTTTTTAACAATTTTTGGTGACATGTTTAAGGCCACAAAATCAAAAGACAATTTTGTACATTTGACCTAACTTTAATTTAGGACCACAAGATTAAAAAGTCTTCTTTATACTCTTAAACTCCGTGTCAAGTCAAACTAGATCATTTTTTGTAAAACGGAGGGAGTAATATTTTAATTTCTGTTTTTCACATGGTCTCTTTAAAGTCACGTTTTTTTTATTAAAAAAAATCTTCATAAATATAACATACTTTAATATAGTAACATAAAATTAAAAAAAAAAATCTTTATTTCTATAAATCTCGTATAGAAATAAAGTAAATCATTCAATTTTAAACTAAAGACAATAATATATTTTATGATAAGAAATAGGCAAAGCATGAGGCGTGATGCATGCAAAATTGGAAAGAGCTTTGATTTGATGCCCACTTTTGAAAGGGATTTTTTGGTATATAGTAATCAACTTAGTGGCCTTCACATCCCTACTATTTAAACAATCATATCAATTTTCTCATTTATTTTCTTAGTCATTATTCTTTGGTCATATCTAAAGGTGTTTACCAATTCAAAAATAAAATTAATTTTTAAATTACTAAATTAAATATAAAAATATATTCATTAATTTGATTTATCGATTTTGATCTGATTACTTAATTATCAACCTTATGTAAAATTTTACAAAATAAAGTAAGGAAATAGAAAAATAAATTAATTAGTAAATAGAGATTTACGAACATCATCAATCATTACATACTAGTTGAGTCTTCCCGTAGAATGGAGAATCGAAAGAGTCAATAACTGGATATGTCCATAAGTTGATTCTATTAAATCTCCCGTCATATTATAAATAAATACTGATGAAAATAAATATAGTATATTTAAAATAATTCATAAAACCTAATATATTATGTATATATTATTATTATAACATCTTTATGTAATTTATCAGTCCGGTTCGATTAGTGCTTTGATTTACTTTTTTTTTGACAAAATCAAATAATATATAATTGATTTAAAAAAATGTAAAACAATCCAAACCAAATTCAGATAAAATTGATTTATGTAATTTCTTTGGTTTGATATTCATATTTACTATTATTCTTAAATTTGTCTTTCCTATTTTTATAAGAAAAGTCATTTTTCCTATTTGGAAGAAGGATTATATATCGAATGAGTTCTAATTATAATCTAATCAAATCATTTTCGCAGCTTAACTTAAGAAAGGTAAACATTCAAATTGTCTTTTGATTGAATAACTTTTTTTAATTAATGCGATCACAGTGTATCATTCTTCACTTTTATCGTTATTCTCAAATTTCACTCGTTCAACACTTAGATAAAAATCAATTAATTTTAGTGATTTAATCGATGATTAAATCTTAGTGAAATTAACAATATGTTGCATGGTGAAAATTTAATATGTTAAAAGAAACTCATCAATAGACCCTTGGGATTTGGTAGGTGGTGGGATTTTTGTGTTTGGTAAAGTTTGGTGGTATATGGAGTTAGACAAGTTGAATCATGTGAAATTATCCCAATTGTCTTTTAGAGTTGGTAGGATTCTTGAAAATTCAGTTATTATGTGAGGGTCCAAATAGATAAAAATTTATTTGAATGTTATATTATTTTTATCGAATCAATAAATGTAAAATTTGTAGTGTATTGTACACACACATATAATCATAACTAAGTGATGTGTATTTTTATTATTTTTTCAAATGTAGATGCTCAAATATAATATTGTGAACACAGATAGTTGAAGTGTTTCGTTGTTATTTGGTTATTATTGACTATATAGTACTTGAGTATTTCAGTTGAGAATTCGGATTTGTTACACATAAAGAGATAGATTTAGACCTATAAAAAGAAAGAAGATATTATTTTTGCAAATTAATATTTCATAACATCAAGTCCTACTTTTGATCAACCAAACGATGATTTTTTTTCGTTTTTTAGGCCTTGTACACATAGCCCCTTACAGGTCCGAAATCGTTACCTTAATCAATATATATATATATATATATATCAAATATGGCATTATTAGGAGAGTTTGGTTAGAGTAGTTCAAATTAAGTCAAACTCCAAAAGCTATTGGATGGCATTATTGGGAGAGGTTATGTTCCAATTCAAGTCCAACCCAAAAGTCTATGGGACCAATTTTAAAAATAAAATAAAATTTTCGTATATAGCTATAGTTTTGATCCTTGTTAAGAAAAATAATAATAGTTTCTTCACTTAAGAAATATAAAAAATTAAATAATTTATTTTAAAATATAGTGCAATACATCAATCTACACGAAAGTAAAATTCTTTGTATTTTGATTCTCTTAATAAAGGTCTTAACTTTGTATTTTAATTTTCAAGTTAAACTCAATAAAGACAAAATTCCTTGTGTCCTATTTTGTGTGATATCCTTCTTTTTAGTTCATTCCCAAAAGGCGAAATAATTAACTTCAGAATTTTTTATTTGTCTTAATGAACTAATTTTTGGAAGTTCTAGGATAACTTGGAGCCATTACAATCTTTGCGACAACCTCTACACTTCGATAAGCACTTTGTGCGTCTGAGACAAACCCTCCACTATATAATGTCACACGAATCGTATTAATTAGATGGGACAAATTCGATTCATAATGCATCATTGAAGGGACATCGATTCTCAGTTATATGTGGATGATCATTTTCGAAGAAATTATTGAACCATCCTGAAGGACCTTAATGAAATAACTTAAAGTAAAATAAATATTTAAAATATAATTTAGAACATGATTTTATTTTTTNTTTTTAGATTTTTAATATCTAAAACTATTTACACACTAGTGTAAGTATGCTTGACCTTAATCATCTTTCACCAAGTCAGTACAAAAATGCTTTCTTCCTTTACAAAGGTATCCTTCCCAAAATCATCATTCTCCTTCATGAATACCTCTCTTTTCACCACCCAAATGTAAAACATTTCACAAAATGAAAAAAAATCTCATGTTTTTATAGCACTATTCCTAGGTTAAGAAAAAATTAATCAATGTCTTCCATTTTCCAAACTATTAATAAATTTACGTATTAAAGTCACTTTAACCACAAGTCTATCATGTTTCACAAACGTTGAAGGATTAAGCTTTTTCCTTTCTCTGATGGCTATGATGGAAAACTGTAATTAAGTACAATTGATGAGTTTCATTTGTTCTTTTCTTCTATAATGTCTCGTGGGTCAAAATTTATTTTCAATGTAATTCAATCAAATGGAATATTAAGGTACCCCTTTTCACATGTCATCTTCACTATTATTATAGAACATATTGGTTTAGTGGCAAAAACCAAATTCATTTATATTATTTTGGATCCAACCAATTACAGTTTTTGATGTACTATACAGATTCAGAGATTATTTTGAATATTTCAAAAATTATGATGCTAAGGATAAAATAATAAAGTTACCGGAAATGCCACCACTTCGTCCAATTAATTTTCGCTCTTTTGTGTTTGATCTGAGAGTACCAATTGGCCAATTAAGTCTATGAAAAGACAAATTGAAATGTTGATTATTGAAGAAAATCCAAAAGTTCTTGTGAACATTTTGATGTTTTGAGAATTATTGTCACTCCCCGAGCCTACATCCTGGACGTGGCCGACACTTGAGAACTATTGTTGGACCCAAACAAATCCTTGGCCTGGATCAATACTCTAAGCAGAAAAGTTTACTCAACATTTGAAAGAACTCAAAAGATAAACTTGTGTAATTAACTCAAAATATTGTAAAAGAACATTCAACTGGCCAAACAGGCAACTCACATCCTTAATAATTTAAAACTGAAAATGGAAAAGACTCATGAACTTCTATCTATCTATCTATCTATCTATCTATCTATCTATCTATCTATCTATCTATGAAGCCTCTACTAAATGAAATAGACATCGGGACCAAACTCATGACTTCCTAATAATAAAATAAAATAACTGAAAGTAAATAGGGGATCCTTCGAAAGCAAAGAGACTCACCAAAAAGCTCTGAAACTCAATTGGATCAACGAAGTGCTGGATGTTGATCCTCGTTACCTATATATGCATCATAAAAGATGCAAGCCAAATGGTGTCAGTACATGAAATGTACAATCATGCGAGGGGAATCTAAACATGACATATGCTTGAGCGTAACTGAAGAAACAAGGAAAACTTACATGAATTGGTACATTTTAATAAATAATTACTGATTTTAGTAATACTTTTTATTTATTACCATTTATAGCAATACTATGTTAAATCTGCGATATGTATTAAAAGTGAATTATGTATGCAATATATATGAATTATATATGAATTATAATTGTTTTTTAAAATATATCATGTTTGTTTGGTTAAAATTTGACACATTGTATTATAAGTGTGTTAAAATGTGTGATAAATGAATTATCTATCATTAAAATTTGTATTATATGTGAATAAAAAATTGTTCTTTGTAATATGAATTAAACTTGTATTATAAATGAATAAAAAGTGATCAAGTGAAAAAGAAATATAATTGTTATAAATATTACGCCTATAATATACTATACAATGTTGTAAATAGAATTGATATTACTAAATTAATTTTTTTTGTAAATAATTATAATTGAAACGACATTGGATAAGTGCTTCTAAATTATTAATACACATTGTCATAGAGGTAATTAATTTTTTACACAAAAAATGACAAGATATCATTGAAATATTTCAAAATACATTTAAATTTTAAATACGGAAGAAAGACATATCTTTAGTAGTATTGATTTTACTTTACTCAATTTTATAAACATATTTAAACAATAAAATAGAAAAGAATATCAATATTAAAAGGTCACCAATGTAACACCCCCAAAATTCTACCTCAAATCAGACCTTGCAAATTTTCTGCAGTCTGGTGCCACGAAAGGTATCTATGGACTGTAGGTGGGTCTATGGAATCATGCTCTTGAAAATTGGTTCTCAGGTCTAAAGTTCATCAAACAACCTAAGAGTCATAGAAACATCTACGATCCGTAAAAGGGCCTGTAAACCAAGCCTGAACCTCCCACTAAACTTCTACCATCGAGCATGAGGACCCGTCAAAATTCTTACACACTGTAGAAAGTGTCCATAATCCCAAACTTAAGAAATCCAGAAAACTCACTATGTTCCTACGAGAGGGTCTACGACATGTGATTTTTTTTACGGACCATAGATGCCCGACCATAGATGGCTTCTGTCACATCCTTTTTTCGCACGGGGGGAGATTTTTCCAATTTAAGTGACAGTATTTATTAGAGACTATTTTTATTTTTCAGAGTGGCCACTTGGAATTGATTAGTTATGATGTTCCAAGTCACCTTTTTTTTAATACCTTATCAAAATGAAATGACTCTTTATTTGGTCTAGGAACTAGAAATATGGGTAAGAAATTGTGTTGACCGAGGGGAAGGTATTAGGCATTCCTCGAGTCCCGTGGTTCTAGAACGAACGCTTTTATTAACTTATACTTATTTTAACTATCTTTTGGATATATATTTTTATAGGGCATGATTTGCTCGCATTTTTTATTATTTGAACTTTTATTTGGTGTCGACCTAGGTACGTACATAATCGCATTCTTGATCTTGACATTTAGAGGCATAATTGCCCTCTTTTCATCCCACTTAATAATTTTTTGTCTGTAAGTCTCTACTTTAAATTAATAAATGTTAATTATATTTTTGAACAAGGTGCGAAATTGCATCCTTGAGTTTATCTTAATATTTCAAGAAAAAGATGTGTACCCACATTCTTAATCGAAACAAATATTTTTAACAGGTCGTATATTCTAATATTTACCTATTACTAGAAAGCTTAAATGAATTATTAATGATTAAATTACTTTTTACTGTTTATATATATTATTTAAACAATAAAATTCAAAATCTTAAACAAACAAAGAGTTATTTTTTCATATTCAAATTCGATATAGATACACTTACATTTTAGTATATATACTTACAAGTTATGACAAAATACAATTAAAATAAAAAGTAAAAATCTGTAACTCTTCATCTCTTAATTTTTCTAAAATAAATATTTTTTAATACTAGATAAAGTCGACAAAATAAACTATTAGAATAATTCTCTCAGACTTTTAGTTGATTTTGATTGGACATAAGAGGAACTTAATTGATAACATCATACGGTACAAGATGAAATTTTTTGATTTGGTTTGATTTAAACTTTATTAGAGTTACTAATATATATGAACTATAGTCTTTATTTGGGTCATTTAAAATATAAGTCTCAAATTTGAAATAACATGTTAACATATAAATGCTATGAAAAAGTACTATAAGAAATATTTATAAGGGAAAATGGTCAAAAATACCCCTCAATTTTGGTTTATTAGTTGACTATACCTTTGCCATCAAAATGAAGTTATTTTTACCCAAACCATTACTAATTCATCATTTATACCCATATATTGATGGAAATCCTCAAATTAACTTAAATAAACCCGAATTCTTTTAAATAACCCATTTCCATTTTAAATCCATGCCCCGACTCGTCTAAATTCTAACCCAATAAACATGTAAATTTTGGGTCATGGGTCGCTCATGTGGACCGACCCGACCTGACCCAATCTGTTTTAATGTATTATCCAATTAATTAATTAATTAATTAATTAAGATAAATCCTTTAAAGGATATCAAATCCTCTTTAAAAGACTCCTAGAGGGAGCATTTTCCAAGTGACAAGAAACGTGAAACGTGATAACTGAAAAGTTAAACGTGAAAAGAGAGAGGAAAATATGTAAAATAGAAAGTCAAAAATCAAGCGTTCAGTCTAGTAACAAAAGTATTGAGTTTCTCAGGCAGATTCATCAACACACAACAACGGACTTCTAGTTTGTGAACAAAATCTCTGTTTTTTAGTGATTCAAAGATGGACTTGAGCACCAACTTGTCAAAGAAGCAGATCGACGACTTCCGCTGTGAATTAAAGATACACAGCTTGTGTTGATTTCTCTTAATATTCCAACAATGGTATCAGAGTCATTGTTATTAATCTCATTGTACGTTGATTTCTTGGATATTCACTTTGTATATTTATAAGAAAAGAAATTAAGTATATTTCTTTTAAAAATCAGTGAATCGAAAGAAGAAAAAAATTTAAAAAGTTAAATTTTATTTGATGTTTAAATGTGGATTAATAATATGGAAAATAGGATTCAAAATCCTATTGGATTGTGAATCATGAAAGATCTAGGATTACTTGTCCTACTATAAAAATAAATCTACAATTTTTTTTAAAAAAAAAAATTGTTTTTGTTTAATAGCGATTTTGAAATTATTTGGAAGATATTTTTGGTCAAAACTTATTTGATCATAATCTGGTTGTGTATATCTTTCCAAAAAAATATTATAATAGAAAAATGGAATTAAAATGAGTTAAATACAAATTGTTGAAAATTTGGCTGTTTTTTGACAGTTTTTCGAAAAAAATGCATCTGTCTGGAGCAATCTGAAAATTTTTTGTGCAGTTTTTGGATGTAAACTTAATTTTAACATGATCTACGCGTTTTAAGTTTCCCGAAAATATATTATAATAGAGAAACAGACTTAAAACGAGTAAGATATGAATTTTTAAGTTGGGCAAAAAAAAACACATTTTTTTTATTAATTTTTTTTTTCGGATTAAAATTAGAGTCCTATTCAGAATATTTTTTTTTATATGTGTCCTCTTTAGGATCTTATTGGTCTTGTTTATTCGTTTAGTCCTAATGTTCCTTAAACAGTTGTTTGCCTTTTTATGAGAAATTTGTGACATATGTTGTCACATTAAATGGTTTAATCATATTTCTTTTGTTCCAATTTCATATGAGGCTGAAAAGGAACATGCTCAAATTACTCCAAATGGAGTTCTCAAAGTAGAGCAAAAGGATGAGGTCGAAGAGCAACCCGTCGTAAGATGTGTTTTCGAGGGTGAGAAGTCATATAGATTGGTGTCCCAAAAGAGACTCAAAGTATGTTAAGGAATGACAGGACCATTCGAAGAAAAAGGGAAAAAGAACTAAGAGAGTTTGAGTCTTTGAGCATTCGAAGAAAAAGAAAAAAGATCTAAGTGAGTTTAAGTCTTTGAAGATGGATCCCTTTGGTTGTTTAATAGGATTCCTCGAGATCTTTGTCAAAAAATTTGGAAAGCTTAATGAAAGTGAAATTCAAGTTTCAGAGAGAGAAGGGTATGATGTTTTGCATCATTCCTTGCCAGAATACTGTAAGAATGAACAGAATAAAGTTAGAATTGAAATTTGGGATGATGAAAAATTATGAAGTACTATGTAAAAATAGGAGTTAAGTGGGTAAAACTTCACCTACGGTGTATCCACATACTCCCTTTTTTATCAGAATAATTTTTTTTATTATTGTAATTTTTTTTAATTAAACTTTGAAGTGAACATCTATATTGTGCTTTAGTATGAATTTTTTGAACTATTCTCTTTTATTTTGGATAAGTGAATTATTATTCTATTGCACAATATTATATGGTGTTTAATATTTAGACATTGAAATCTGTGTGATTATAGTCTAAAATAAATTAGAATACACATTAAGAAGTTAATTTTGAATTTTGATTAAATATTTAATTCGTAGATGATGAATGGATGTTTAAGTGTCCTTTCGATTTTACATTTAAATATGAAACCTTTAGGAGAATTGATTTGCTTGAATATGTATGTCACATGCAATAATTATTAAAATTCTTGCCTAATTATATGTTAGTAACAGACATGACATGCTATAATAGGTCACATAGGGCAAGATTGAATGAAAAAGTTGGTAAAAGAAGGACATTTAGGTTCTTTCACCAAGTTTGAATGCTAACTTATAAAAAATTGTCTTGCTGGAAAGATTACGCGTAAACCATTTGGGAGGCTAAGAGAGATCAATTCCGACTTCAATTATTTCATTATGATAATTCTGGTCCAATGAATGTAAAGACAAAGTGTAGTGCTTCATACTTCATTAAAGCACTTGAGTGCTTTAAAAGATATATGAATGAAGTTGAACCTCTGTACGAAATGTTGAATTCAGAAGATCAGATAATGTTGTCAAACATACTTGATAATTCAATGGATCAAGAAATGATTCCTGGATCAAGTGGGAGTTATGAATCCCAACCTCTGTACAAAATTTTGAATTCAAAAGATCAGATAATTTTGTCAAATATACTTGATAATTCAATGAATCAAGAAATTATTCCTGATCCAAGTGGGAGTTAAGAATCCCAAAAATCCTATAAAGGAATCTGTACTTCAAATCTGTAAGAGTATAGGAAAAGGTTTACCTAAACAATTTTATGAGATTGAGTATTATGTTTTCTTGGTATCTCCTACGGAATTGGATGAACATAATTATGTAACAGAGGCGTTATCAAGCCCTAAAAGGGATGAATGATTAAAAGTGATGAAAGAAGAGTTAGAGCCTATGAAAACCAACAAAATCTGGAATCTTGTTGACCATCCTGAGGAACGTTAAGCTATTGGGAATAAATGAATTCTTAAAGTAACGTAAATCGGATGGATCAATAGAAAGACATGTCTCAAGTTCCTTATTCTAGTGCTGTGGGAGTTTGATGTATGTTATGATGTGTACTTGCCCAGACATTTGTTGTGCCGTGAGTCTAGTTAGCAGATATCAATCCTATATTAGAAAAGATCACTGGAAAGCAGTAAAGAGAATATTCTGATATCTAAAGAGAACTGCAGATCATATATTGTGTTATAGTGGATCTGATTTATTCATAAAATGTTATACAGATACTGATTGGGCTGGTGACCGGGATGATAGAAAACCAACATCCATTTTTGCTTTCTTAGTAAATGATGGTACTATTTCATGGAAAAGTAAGAAGAAAACTTGCACAGCTCTTTCAACCATGGAATCTGAATTTGTGGCTTTTGTGTGTGCATTACAAAAAGTTATTTGGTTATTGAGATTCTTTGAACATTTGAATATTACAAAAAATTATGAGGGTCCAATAATTCTACATTATGATAGTCAAGCAACTATCATGTACATAAAGGATCCTAAGTATCACAGAAGAACCAATCTCATTGACATCAAGTATAACTTTGTGAGAAACATAGTGGCAAGTGGAGAAATAACTTTACAATACACTCATATACGTGAAATGATAGTTGAATTTTTTTTGGAAGACAATCTCTAGAGACTTGTTTGAAAGACATGTTAAGGCTCTAGGTTTACGTAAAGTATGATGATATTTCAGTATTGTAAACTGACTTGATTATTATGATATTCTCTTTTGTATAAAACTATTGAATTTATGTTCAAATGTAGTATGCATGTGATAATATGTAAGATATATAATGTGTCGAACAAGTTACGAGATTGACTCTCTCACACGAGCAATCGCCTCTTACGTTGGGGAACGTGAAGAGATGAATTTCACCACCATTTTATGACTTGTTTTATGATCCAGACAAAAGTTTCTTTAAGAAATGAGCTTAAAGATCACTGAAGAGAGAAACTAGGGTTAAACATCTGGAGATGTTTAGACCAAGGTCTGTACGATGTTGAATAATCAGTAGAATGAGACACACACACCAATTTAAGGTGTAAACATCGAACCACGTGTGTCTAGCGATCAATGGGTCAATGAAAGAATATTTCATGCTTCTTCATTGTGTGAGACCTAGAAAAGTTAAATCAACTTTTCAATGAAATACCCTTTGACCTTTTGTTGTTTCTTGAAGTTTCAATTAGTGTTGCTACATTAGCATGTTACTAATATCCATGAGTGATTCGGCAATGCAGTACATGTCTAGGAAAACAATTGATATGGAACAGATAGATTCGAGTAGAATCGGAAGATGATTGAATGAACAATTCAACTTGTAAACATAAGCGGCTATTACACTCAAAGTGTTATTGTGTGTATAAAGTTAAACATATACTCGAGTTCACCTCTTTAAGAGGTTGAGGGATCGAAAAAGTAACTACTGAAGTAGTGAATAACATCTGGGGTATTGTGAGTAATAGTGTTCTTTAATGATATTGAATTCTTTCCACATGTGATTGAATTCATATACAGGGCTTGAAAAACCTTAAAGATAAGCTCTTCGTGCACACAAGTCGCACGAACTATTTGTCGTATGAATTGTGTGTCTGATTGATATAATTTTTTACTTGGGTCTTGTCCACCATGTGCGAAGTGGGTGATGTAAATTTTGGATCATGGGTCGCTCATGTGGACCGATCCGACCCGACCCAATCTATTTTAATGTATAAATCCTTTAAAGGATAAGACTGAACAGTTACAAAGTAACTGTTCAAATCCTCTTTAAAAGACTCCTAGAGGGAGCAGTTTCCAAGTGACAAGAAACGTGAAATGTGATAACTGAAAAGTTAAAAACGTGAAAAGAAAGAGGAAAATCTGTAAAACAGAAAGTCAAAAACCAAGCGTTCATTCTAGAAACAAAAGTGTTGAGTTTCTCAGGCAGATTCATCAACACACAACAACAAACTTCTACTTTGTGAACAAAATCTTTGTTTCCTAGTGATTCAAAGATGAACTTGAGCACCAACTTGTCAAAGAAGCAGATCGATGACTTCCGCTGTGAATTACAAGGTACACATCTTGTTGTTGATTCCTCTTAATATTTCAACAAAATATTTTATCTGTTTTCCTTACCGATCGAAAAGCCTCTAAAGAACTTCAACCTTCTCAGGTGTATGCCGGACATACATGCCATTATTCAACACCGACTTACCATCCTTGCAGGAAGCCATTTTTCTTAAATCTTACAAACTGAAATGCCCCTTTATGAAAGAAAACAAATAAGCTTCAGTACTCTGCTTCTTCTACCCTTTTGTCTTCACAACAATTCAACTTCCTTGTAGGCATGATGATATATTAACAGAAGACGAATCTTGGACTGGTTAACGACGAATGAAATTGGTTAAATGTTTACTGGGGTATTTGAGGTCTCTTGAAAGAATGAGTAAGAAAAATGGGTAAAATATTTATTGGGTAAGGTTGTTAGATGGGTCGGCCATGTGTTTAAAAGGGGAATGGGTTATTTAAAAGAATTCGGGTTAATTTAAGTCAATATGGGGATTTCCGTCAGTATAGGGGCATAAATGATGAAATTAGTAACGGCAGGGGCAAAAATAACTTCATTTTAACGGCAAAGGCATAATCAACTAATAAATCAAAGTTAAGAGATATTTTTGATCGTTTCCCCTATTTATAAATTATATCAAAATACGTACTTTTATGTATAAAATAATTGATCACAACTCACAAGTAATATTCAATTTTTCTCCATTCTTTGAATTTTCATTTTAGGTATTCAAATGTCTAAATAGAATCTACCGAAGTGCGGATGTACCAACAAGTCTATCCTATAATAATAATAATAATAATTTTCACTTTGGTCCTTGTATTATATGGTTACTGACAAACTACTCTTACTTTCTTCTTTATTTTTTTTTTAAAAAAAAAAACAAACTAAATACACATCTTATTTTATTATAATCTTAAAAATTTCCTACAATTTTAAATAATTTCAAAAATCTCTCTAGTATTTATCATTCCCCTATCGCTAGCTAATACATCCCTATCCCCTCTCAATTTCATCCCTCCCCTCTTTGATACATCCTTCCCATCTCAACTCCATCCCTTCCCCTCTCTGATACATCTCTATCCCCTCGCTGTACATCCCTCTCTTATGTATCCGGATGTCTGTTGATCTATTTGGAAGTCGAGTGATGTATTTGAAATTCATGAACTTTAAGATATTTTTGTAATTTAGAAAAGAGTAGAGAAATAATGTAATTATCTCTTCACACTATGAGATTTACCTAAATTATATCAAAAAAATTCATTCGCTAAATAGAATGTCCTAAATCCGAATGCGGGTGTACCAAATACAAAGCATGCTCTTGAACTAATATTCTTCATCGTAAAATTGAAGGAGCAAAGGTGAAAATTTACTAGTATTATTTTATCCTAAGAGTTTTGGCCAGCCTTTTATATAATGGGCAACGTCCCCATCGGCCTTTGCATCATAAAACATAACCACAAAGTTTCTTCATTAACATTACTACTACCAAACAAATGGCAGCACAGAGAGATCTTGCTAAAATAGGCTCAGAAGGATTTGCTCTAATTCATGAATACTTTGGTAAAAAGAGTATCAATAGACCTCCCACCACCGTGGTACACAATATGGCAGCCGGCCCCGGTATAAAATTCCTGGCGACACAACAGAGCTGCAACTATCACTACTCTTCCGCGGAAACTCATGTTTACTGGGTAAATCCCTCGGTTAGAAGCTATGATCGCTGCTCCAACACCACCCGTGGTGGCTTTAAATAGATATGAGGCAGCTAAGTTGCATGATGATATATATCTCGCCAGTTATTCTAACAGACGCCAAATGCGCATGACTTAATTGGTACTACAATATATACTATAGATGGGGTTTGGTGCTGCTTCTATGTACAAAAAAATAGTTAATTACGCTAACTACACAGATAGTCCTAGTTATGCTTTTGGAATAATTTTGTAGCTAAACCATGTTATATGTATGTCTGTGTTGTATTTTCAATGAAACAACTGTTAATCTGTATTACTAAAAAGAATTACACAATAACTTTTGAGAACTTCGTAAGAAATGGGATATATCACATATATGATGTTGATGGAATATATTTTTCCATAATAAAATGATCTTACTCATCAATGTATTAGTACCTAAAACCACGACATTATTGAACCACTCAATGCCAGTAAAAAAAACACTAGAATTTATTTGTGAAGAAGAAGAAGTAGATTAGAAAGTACGTTGTGAAAAATGTGAGAAAATTCCTCTATTTATAGACAACAAACGGTAGTATGAACATGTTCATATTGTGTCTTATCAGAAAGGTCACAACCATGCATTGAAAAAGTTACAATCTTTCAAAAAAAGTCGTAACTCTTCAGAAAAGTCACAAACTCTTCAGAAAAGTCGCTACCTTTCAAAAAAGTTACAACCCTTTGGTAGCGATCCTTCATTCCCATTCTCACATTTTAAAATCCAACAATCTTCCGCATTAATGGGGAATGACTCTAAGTAAAATAAAAGGACAAGTGAGTACTTTACAAGTAAGGATTAATTGCATCCACATAAGTGGGTCTTTCTTTGAACTTTTTCGTAGTGAACATATGCCGAATATATTCGGTCAATAGATAGATTTGATATCTTTAAACCATCAAACTTTGGTGTATATATAGACAACCACATGTTGCACAATCAATCTTTTATCATCTATAATTCCTATAGTTATGTTTGTTTAATCCATGAACACCTCCTTATTTCATGGATGTATAAGTATTCTCTTTGAAACATTTTACACTTCACACTCACATTAACTGTGTTATCGGATTGCTACACTATTTGGACAAATCTTTAAAACTTGAAAACCATAAAAAAATTAAAACTTTATAACTCGTTAAAAATCTTAATATTTTATCTTTGTTATCAAACATTGTCTTCAACACAAGAATGGATTGAGTTATTTGATAATGTCCAACTCTTGAGATCTTCAGTCTGCTAGATAGAGGTAATGTCATGATGACTTGTTCTAAGCCTTAAATTTATTATCTTAGATGATCTTTCAACTGACTTTCTAGTTAGGCCTTTTGTAAGTGAATCTGATATATTATATTCATACTTTACATAGTTAATAGCGATAATTCCACTAGTGAGCAGTTGTCACACAATATTATGTCTTCGTCGCATTGATGAGATTTATCATTATACATAACACTCTGTGTGTTGGGAAAACGCGGACAAGCACAACAATATATATGGTAAAAGTAATGGAAATAAAATGGGAAAATAACGACACCAAGAATTTTACGTGGAAACCCTTCTAAATAAGGGAAAAAACCACGGCCAAGAGGAGCAACTGATATTACTATAGTAAGGAATTTTACACTGTGTAGTCACGAATACAATACTCAAAGTGACTACTACACACTCAAAAGAAACAACACTCTTTTGGTTTCCGTCTTACTAAAATATCGCTCACACTCTATTTTTCTTCACAGACTATTCTTTTGTATAGTCTATGGAATACCTCACTTTGCTCTCAAAATGATTTTTCTCTCTAACTTGGTGTGTTCTACAAATGAGCAAGAATGCTCTATTTATAGAAGGATAAAACCATGCCTATGTCACTAATGACATAGGTAAAATAGCAAAGTCAAAAATGGTTTGCAAATCTTACCAATTTGCCAACTACCAAGTCTTAATTTTCAACTCCAATTACTATTCCTTTTTAACAATTGCTTGTACCAATTGAATAGCTAAAGTTGACTAAAAATGGGATGGATTCAACAAATCTCCCCCTCCAGTCCCATTTACTGGAAGAAGGTATCTTCATCTTCTTTAGAGAGAGCTCATACCCACAAGTTCTTTGCATAAATCGAACTTGTCTTTCGGTATCGTCTTGGTCAGCATATCTGCAGGATTTTCACTTGTGTGGATCTTTTTGACGTGAAATGATTCACTCTCCACTTCCTCACGAATCCAATGATATCTGACGTCGATGTGTTTTGTTCTTGCATGGTACATGGAGTTCTTGCTCAAGTCTATTGCACTTTGACCGTCACAATAGACAATATACTCCATCTGATTCAAACCAAGCTCTTGAAGAAATCGCTTTAGCCATATCATCTCCTTGCCGGCTTCAGTAGCCGCAATATACTCAGCTTCAGTTGTAGATAGTGCAACACACTTCTGCAACTTTGACTGCCATGATATAGCTCCCCCTGAAAAAGTAAACAAATATCCAGTAGTGGATTTTCTGTTATCAAGGTCACCTGCCATATCAGAATCTGTATAGCCTTTCAAGATTGGATTTGATGCTCCAAAACACAAGCATTCATCTGAGCTTCCTCTAAGATACCTGAGTATCCACTTCACAGCATCCCAATGCTCTTTTCCTGGATTTTCGCGAAATCTGCTGACAACACCAACTGCGTGAGCAATATCAGGTCTAGTGCACACCATTGCATACATTAGACTTCCGACGACGGAGGAATATGGAACTTTGGCCATGTTCTCTTTTTCCTCCCTAGCTGTAGGACACATCTTCTTGCTCAATTTCATATGACCAGCAAGAGGTGTACTAACAGGCTTAGCATTCTTCATATTGAAGCGCTCCAGTACACGTTCAATGTACTTCTTCTGGGACAAATAAATCTTTCTTTTATCTCTAAGACGAGTAATTCTCATGCCCAAAATTTGCTTGGCATGACCCAAGTCTTTCATAGAAAAAGACTTACACAACTCTTTCTTCAGCTCGTCAATCTTGGAAGTATTCTTGCCCACAATCAACATATCATCCACATACAACAGGAGGATGATAAAATCATTGTCAGAAAATTTTTTGTACAAATACACAATGATCTGAAGAAGTCTTCTTATTGCCTTGCTCTCCCATAACAGATTCAAACTTCTTGTACCACTGTCTAGGAGCTTGTTTTAGGCCATAAAGACTCTTTTTGAGTTTGCACACAAAATTTTCTTTTCCTTCTACTTTGAAGCCCTCAGGTTGTTCCATATAAATCTCTTCTTCTAGGTCACCGTGAAGGAAAGCCGTCTTCACATCCATCTGCTCAATCTCTAAATTAAGACTAGCAGCCAAACCTAGAACTGTGCGAATCGAGGACATTTTCACAACAGGAGAAAATATTTCGTCAAAGTCAATACCTTCCTTTGACCGAATCCCTTAACAACCAATCTAGCTTTGTACCTGGGCTTCAAGTTGTGTTCTTCAACTTTAACTTTGAACACCCACTTGTTCTTCAAAGCTCTCATGCCCTTGGGCAATTTTACCAACTCATAAGTTGGTTCTCATGCAAAGACTTCATCTCATCTTGCATGGCTTCAATCCATTGATCCTTGTGCTTATCTTCCATGGCCTCCTCATAACATTCAGGTTCTCCCCCGTCAGTGAGTAACACATACTCATTGGTGAATAACGGGAGGAAGGAAACCGCTGTCTTGTGGACCTCCGAAGCGGAATATTTGATTCGTCCACAACTTCATGAGCAACAGGATCATCAATAACAATATCATTGTTATTATCAACATCAACATGTTGATTCGATACATGATTCTGGGTGTCACCATGATTATCAAACCCAACAACATCATGCACACTTGTGTGAGGAACGTCATCATGATGAATTATACCATCAAAACTTGAAGATTCTACCTTCTCCGCTTTGTCAATATCTTCAATTGTTTGATTCTCCATGAAAATAATATCACGGCTTCTCACAAGTTTCTTTTCAATTGGATCATATAGCCTGTAACCAAATTCATCTAGGCCATATCCAATGAAGATGCATTGCCTTGTCTTGGCATCTAACTTTGACCTCTCATCTTTTGGCACATGTACAAAAGCTTTGCAACCAAATACTCTCAAATGGTCATAGGAAACATCCTTTCCATACCAAACACTATTTGGTACATCACTTTGCAAAGCAACAGCAGGAGATAGATTAATAACATGTGCAGCGGTCAATAAAGCCTCACCCCAAAATGAGTTCGGCAACTTTGCTTCAGAAAGCAAACATCTAACTCTTTCCATCAAGGTCCTGTTCATCCTCTCAGCCAAACCATTAAGCTGAGGAGTCTTGGGAGGAGTCTTCTGGTGTCTAATACCTTGATGCTTGCAGTATTCGTCAAATGGTCCACAATATTCACCACCATTATCAGTACGAATGCATTTCAGTTTCTTTCCAGTTTCTCTTTCAACTGAAGCCTGAAACTGCTTGAAGACACCTAACACTTGGTCTTTAGTCTTCAAGACATAGACCCAAAGTTTTCTCGAGCAATCATCAATGAAAGTGACAAAGTAGAGTGCACCACCTAATGTCTTTGTCTTCATTGGACCACATAAATCAGAGTGCACCAACTCAAGCAACTCTGTCTTTCTCGAAGGGGGTAGGACTTAAAGGAAACTCTATTTTGTTTACCAGCCAAGCAGTGCTCACACTTTTCTAATTTAGCACTTTGGAAATTTGACAATAATTTCTTCTTGGCTAGAACATTAAGTCCTTTCTCGCTGATGTGGCTAAGCCTCTTGTGCCATAATGTTGAAGAGCTATCGCTCTCAACCGCATTCACCATATCAACACAAGCAGAGGCCGTAGTCCAATATAGACCACGACGTTTGTTACCACGAGCCACAACCAAGGAACCCTTGATGAGCTTCCATTTTCCATCACCGTTGGTACTAACATATCCTTCATCATCTAAAACACCAACAGAAATTAGGTGCAGACGAACATCAGGAGCATGTTTCACATTGTTCAAAACTAGTTTAGTTCCAACACTAGTTTTCAAACAGATTGTACCAATACCAACCACCCTAGAAACAGTCTCATTACCCATACTCAAAGTTCCAAAATCACCAGAGTATAGGAAGAGAAAAAATCCTTCCTTGATGTCACATGGGATGCGGCACCAGTATCCACAACCCAGCTTGACTCATCACAAGCAATATTTATCATATCCGCATCAAGGATAGTAACAAGATCTTCGGTGGTAACGGTGGCTAGGCAATTTTCATTGCCATCTTCTTTAGTTTCCTCTTTGTTTTTGTTCTCCCTCTTCAACTTCTGCAGAACTTCTTCGTGTGCCCTTTCATACCACAATGATAGCACTCAATATCCTTAAGTCTGCCTCTGGATTTGCTTCTATTTTGTTCTCTATTTGAGAACCACGAGTTTTGTTTCTCCCCCTGGGGCCAGTTATCAGGACATCCGACGAAGAGGAACCTTGAGTTTTTCTTCTCATCTCTTCGTTCAAGACACTACTCTTGGCGGAATCCATAGAGATCACACCATCCGGAGCAGAATTTGACAATGACGTTCTAAATGTTTCCCAAGAGTCTGGTAGGGAACCAAGTAGAAGCAAGCCTTGAATTTCTTCATCAAATTTGATGCCCATAGCAGATAATTGGTTCATGATTCCTGAAAATTATTCAGGTGGTCTGTCATCGGAGAACCATCATGATACTTCAAACTCAACATCTGCTTTATTAAGAACATTTTGTTATTGCCAGTCTTCCGAGCATACAAACTTTCAAGATGCTCCCATAGGGTTCGAGCATGTGTTTCTCCAGAAATATGGTTCAACACATTATCGTCGACCCATTGCCTAATGAATCCACAAACCTGTCTGTGCAACAGATTCCACTCTTCATCTGTTTTATTATCAGGCTTTACAGTGGTAAATACTGGTTTGTAAAAATTCTTAACATAAAGCAGATCTTCCATTTTTCCCTTCCAAATGGCATAATTAACACCATTCAAAGTAACCATTCTACTTGTGTTGGCTTCCATTGTTTTCCCCAAAAAATATAGTTATCGCAAATCAAAGTAAATCTTTTCTGATGTGGAAGTTCAGACTGTGCTTCAACCACAGAGCATACTCAGATAAAACCTTGGCTCTGATACCAGTTTGTTGGGAAAACGCGGACAAGCACAACAATATATATGGTAAAAGTAATGGAAATAAAATGGGAAAATAACGACACCAAGAATTTTACGTGGAAACCCTTCTAAATAAGGGAAAAAACCACGGCCAAGAGGAGCAACTGATATTACTATAGTAAGGAATTTTACACTGTGTAGTCACGAATACAATACTCAAAGTGACTACTACACACTCAAAAGAAACAACACTCTTTTGGTTTCCGTCTTACTAAAATATCGCTCACACTCTATTTTTCTTCACAGACTATTCTTTTGTATAGTCTATGGAATACCTCACTTTGCTCTCAAAATGATTTTTCTCTCTAACTTGGTGTGTTCTACAAATGAGCAAGAATGCTCTATTTATAGAAGGATAAAACCATGCCTATGTCACTAATGACATAGGTAAAATAGCAAAGTCAAAAATGGTTTGCAAATCTTACCAATTTGCCAACTACCAAGTCTTAATTTTCAACTCCAATTACTATTCCTTTTTAACAATTGCTTGTACCAATTGAATAGCTAAAGTTGACTAAAAATGGGATGGATTCAACACTGTGCCCTATCTATAACTGCTTGATTATCACAATATATGCATATAGGTCCTTTAGGTTCAGGTCAAAATGGAATATCTTCTTAGAAGTTTCAAATTCATTCAACTTTTTCACTGACCTTATCTAAAGCGATAAATTCTGATTTCATTATAGAGCGGTCATACATACCTATTTGAATGATTTTTAAGAGACTACTCCTTCACCAAAGGGAGTGAGGGATTAAATTAAAGTCGAACTTCATTAGGAGACCCTATTTTGTTTTCTCTCTAGGTGATATATATAAATAGAATGACAATAACAAAATATCATACCTTGTGTAATCCTTACACCCTACAAGTGAGAGGTTTGCAGAGAGTAGAATGTACATATACTATATGAAGTAAGAAAACAAAGAATGCAATTTTCAATGAAAAAATATAATATCAAGTTAGAACAATAAAATCTGGCTCAAGAATATAAAATTTTGATAAAGCTATATCAAAATAGTATTGCGCTAAATATGATAAGTTGATATAATGATATAAAAATAGTACTGTGTTTCTTCAATATAATGATAACTTGTTGCAATGCTTGAAATTTGAGGAAGACATCTCAATGTAGATTTGATCTTTTTAAAAACAGACAACAACATATTATGCATAATGCATGCGAGACTACAAAATATTTGATAATTAGAAAATTATTCGGAATTCAGGATAGTAAGCACCCCTAGTTTTCAAACTTTAAGTTATGAGTTTGAATCACTAAAGGAGCAAAAAAAGGTGAGATCTCCTAGGGATCAAGGGGCAAAAAGACACCAATTTTATGTGTTGTTCCAAAAAGGTCCAGGGGTTGGCACAAATAATTGAGAGAGAATAACATAATGACATGAGAAATTGAGAGATAATAACATAATGAGTAATTGAGAGAGAATAACCCTCACCCCGATTTGGGGGTTGAGGGTTCGTCTATCTAGGTGTTAAATAGGCGCTCACAATCCGTTGGGTTGGATCATGACAACTTCATATCAAAGCTCAGGTTATCGATATCCCAATACAAAAATAAACATCGAATAGAGTCCCGATGATTGGTGTGTTGACATCCACCTGTAATCATTAAGAGACTATGAATCATTCTAGGAATCTGTCTCACTTCTTCACTCTTTTCATGCGATTTTTCGCTTGTGTTATGTGTTGAGTCCAACTGGTATCTCTGGATTCCAATTGACATATTAATGAAGTAATCTGGATGTTGTTGTTGCGACTGAAGGTACACAAAAGAAAAGATTGAAACCGGAGATGTTCCAATTGGTATCTTACCTTAAGGTTCATGCGAGTGCATGCATGTTTAGTTAGTTAGTGGTCATCCATGACGCGAATATTTTGTCATAAACCTGATTAATTTGATGATGAATACTTAATGGTTGTTGTTATGTGCATTGCATTACTCGAAAAACTGCCTGTGTGAATTATACTTACCTGGATGATTGAACTTATACGTGATTATGGAATATATATTGTGTAATTCAGTCTAGGTAGGATCCAGGAATCCTGAATGAGTTTATGGTTTGAATGACTATGACATTTGTGTTTGGGAATGGTCTTGCGATCACATTTGCTGGGTCACCATTGTGGATGTCAGACCGCTACAATGCTCCTAGTATGTTGAAAGGTATTTTGTGATAGCAAAGTGGCCATAACAGTTTAAAGACTCAACTCTGTTTTTCCCCTGTTCACCTTCCTTTCCCAATCCCGCAATTTCAAAATTTGAGCACAAAAAGGTCGTTTATTTATTGTAATGGTTAATTTGTTTTTGTTTTATCAAATTACAAGTTAAATAAAAAATTGTTTCTCCTTTTGATATTTCTTTCATTTGCTACTGACGGGTATATTCACCTATACAATCAAAGACACTGTATGGTTGATATAGGAGTGTAAATAATGAGTCGTAATCTGCTTAATTTATCTCGAATTTTAAAGATCAGGTTCAAGATAGTTGAATTCGGTTCATTTCGAGTTTCGACTCATTCAAGCTTTAACCCATTTTAAGAAAATTCGCAATTGAGCCAAACTTAATCTCCTATTTCAACCTGTTTTAAGACTTTTTATTTGCATTGACATAAGGTATGTTCCTATATTGAAAATATGAAGTACTATCTATTTTATATCCTGAAGAATTATCTATCAATTTATAACTTTTTTTTAAAAATAAATAAATAAATTCTTGAGTTGAAATTTAAATTGTGATTATAAAAGTTAAATAACAATATGTTAGAACTATTGAGATTAAGCGAGTCATAACCTAACTCAATTTTTAGCCCAAACTTGAACGTGTCAAGATCCAACCCAGATCGAACCCAAATCCTATTTCAACTCATTCTAATATTTTCAATTTCAACCCAACATGCCAATTTGACACCTCTAAGTAGATAAGATAAGAGACGAGAAATTTCATCTTAAAAATTCCATATAATTAAGCAAGACAAGAATATTCATGGTGGATTTTTCCTAAGAAATCTTCCAATTTCTTGAACAAAAATATTCTTACAAATCAAACTTTATCTTGTTCCATAGTATATATTTTGATTTATGAAGTGGTAAGGGTTTGTTAAACCGCCCACTTACAGACCAATTCTAAAGATGTTAGACTAGACTTTGATGCTTCCACCGAAAGAAGAACAGGATAGTCAATATAATGTTGCATCCACATCTTTTTGTGGTACAGCCCAATTATCTCGTCAATGGAATATTATAAGTTCTTTTTATATTGGTTTAAACCATTAAAATGTATAATACTTTTTTGGTTTCTCTATCTAAAATTTAGTCTATGTAATTATTTAGGGTTTAGATATATTTTAGCATGATTTAACAATTCTAAATTATGATCATTTTCATTGCGACTTATTACTTTACAATATTTGTTTCACTAGTATGTTATTGTTGTATAATTTGCAATATTTATTTTATGTGATTTCATTATTATTTTTTATTGACTATTTAGTGTCATCACTCATCTCATATTTTGTGTGTGTGTGTTTTTTACAAACTTTTTAGATAGCTATATTTTGGTAGGACTTAAGAAAAAATTGAAGTACAAGTTAATCATGTGTTTGTATGAATATTTAACTCAAGAAATTTGGAAAAATTTGAGATTGACAAACCCGAATTTTATTAGTTAGACTTGATCTACAGATTTAAAAATTTGACTCAAATAATTTAGTTTGATATTTAAATAATCCGAACCAATTCGACTTGTGTACACCCCTATTTAAAAGTAGGAATCTAAGTCATTAATTTTAGGAAATAAGATCCAATATGCTATCTAACTTTTAAAAAAAAATTATTTATATTATTCGTTAAAAATTTAGCTCATTTCAGTCAACAAAGTGTTCATTCATACCTTTATTTTTTTGACATAAAACATATCTTATTATACGGTAATAATCTGTACACATGGCTAACTTTAATACGTTAATGTCATTAATTAAATCATCAAAATGAAAAATCCATCTAAATTAAGAAATAAAAATCTCAAATTAAACTCACCCATCCACGTAGGTGTGTGCATCGGTCAGTTCGATTCGGTTTTATGTATCATTGGTTTGATTTATCAATTTTCGATTTTTAAATATGCTAACCTAATAACAAACCAATAAGATATTTTTTATCGATTTTCGGTTTATCGGTTTTTTATTATTATCGGTTCGATTTTTGATTTACCCAATAAGAAAATATCCGTAAAATATTATATTGATATAGTGAAACAAGAAAGATAATGAGAAATTGCATCAATAAGAGAAAATATAGTACAAAGGCTATAATTAAATGTTACCACCAAACATAGTATGAAATTTTTTATGTTAATCAAATTACGGACTTTAACAAACTTGCAAATGATACAACCTACAATTACAAACTAAAACTAAAATAAAATAGTCCAACAAGACTAACTAAAACTAAAACTAAAATTAAATAGCTACAATTGTGAACACCTTGCTTTAATTTTTAGGTTTTGAGTAAACACTAAAAACTAGTGAATCGGCCTAGTTTGAAGTTGGTAGAGGACTAATAATTTTATATAGTTATAATGTCTAATTATATTTTAAATTATTAATATTTAATAATTAGTAAGGATAAAATAGTAAATATCGTCTTATTGGGTTATCGGTTTACCCAATAACCAAATAGTAAAAATCGATACCGAACCAATAACCCAATAATTTTTTTATAAACCCATTAAAAACCCAATAACCTAATAACCCAATAACAATAATCCAATAATATCTTTTTCGATTCAGTTTATCGATCGATTCGATTTTTGCACACCGCTACATCCACATCCCTTAATTATAAGCCAAAAAACAAGTGAGTGTGCATAATAATTGATGACAAAGTTATATTCCGTTCTTCTCCTTTGTTTAAATTTTCAGTTAAGGTATTCAATTATTGTACCAACAAAACTATCTTATTATCAATTTAGTCCTTGTATTATAAGGTTTATTGACAAAGTAATATTCCGTTCTTCTTTATTCTGATTTCTGAAAATTCCTTGGCCTAACGAATGCGGATGCCAAATGCAAAGTGTGCTCTTGAATTAATAAACTTTACCCTAAAATTGAAGGACCAAAGATGCAATTTTATTAAATTTTTTTCCTCCCAAGTCTTTGCTAGCCCTCTGTATAAAGGACATTGTCCCCATCGCCCTTTGCATTAGAAAACATACCACAAAGTTTCTTCAAAAACGTTTACACATCTTCTCTTCCCAAAAAAGAAAAAAAGAAAAGGAATACTAAAAATGGCACGACAAAGAGATCTTGTTACAATAGGGTCAGAAGCTTTTGCTCTAATTGATGAGTACTTTGGTAAAAAGAGAGTGAATAGACCTCCCACCACCGTCACCCACAATCTGGCAGCTGGCACTGGTACCACATTTCGTGTGACACAGCAAAGCTACAACTATCAGTATGCTTCATCGAAGACTCAGGTTTACCGGGTAATTCCATTGAGTAGAACAGAAGCTATGATCATCGAAGACTCAGGTGGCTTTAAATATCTACGAGGCAACTCCGTAACATGATGGTATATATCTTTCCAATTATTCTAACGCACGCCAAATGCGCATGGCTCTCTAGTTGGTGCTGCTTCTATATATTTACAAGTTAAAATAGTTAATTACACTACCTACGCATGTAGTACTGGTTTTGCTCTTGGTATATTTTTGTAGCAAAAACCACGGTTATATGTGTTGTATTCTCAAGGTAATAAAAGCACTTCTTGTGTATGTATTATATCTCTATAACCTTATATATTTCACTTTCTCAAACAACCTTAAAAAATTAATTTACGATTCTTAATTTGAAATTCTACTAGATTTTATTCCTTCTTCACGCATAATTTGATTGTTTCTAATGAAGTCAAAAGAACTAATTGAAGAATTACATTAAAGGAATCCCAAATTTGTAAAAATTCGAGCACAGAAGAAGTCGTTTACTTTTGATAATAGTTTTTTAAGCCCTTACATATATGTATTTTTTACTATTAAACCCCAAACAATTCAGCATTTGCGAAGGTAGAGATCACGGCAGTCCATAAATCACAGTAATGAGACTCAATGTCTCAACCCCACTTAATCAAAGAGATCAAGCAGCCACTACTTAAAAAGTGCAAATTACATGGAGATATTATCTAGGGAAAATTATCGCAAGTAACACTTGTGGATTTTCTTTGCAAAAATATAAAATTTCTCAATATTAAAATATATTATCTGCATAACGTATATTGTCAACAAATTTTGCAGGTAAAATTAGTGTCATTTTGCACAAAATGAGTTCCTGCAATTTTACCTAGGGAAATATATCCATAGGAACAATATCTCTAGGTAAATTGTAGGATCTATAGAAAGAAGTCGACGGATTTTGTACCTTATGTTTTGTAGCAGAAAATCGACGAAATCCCTTTCTTTAAAGTTTTCTCCAAGCCAAACTTGAACCTCAAGGAAACAAGATAGATGATTCACAAACTAAATATCTTTTTGGTTAGAGTCTTTTTCTTAGAAAAATGTTGTGTTTAGAGTTTTTACTTTTCTCTGTTTCTCTTCATCTGTTTCTGAGCGTAAGAGTTCTTTATTTAAAATAAAGGTTTGTGTACGTTGGAGCAATTACATAGTAACTGTTCCCATCCCTATTTTAGATTGAGACTTACCTCCTTTTACCAGATAACATTTTGGGTCAAGTCGGGTCGATCCACATTGGCAATCCATGATCCAAAAACCTACATCTCTCACTTCGACATGGTGGACAATACCCAAACTAGGCCAATACAACATCAACTAGACACACAATACATATGATAAATAGTTTGTGCGACCTGTGAGCATCAAGAGCTTACCCGTAAGGTTTTACAAGCCTCACATAGGAATCCAATCACATGTGAAAGGAATTAACTACTTATGAGAATACTATTACTCACAATACTCCAGACTTCATTCACTATTTCAGTAGTTACTTATTTGATCCCTCATCCTCTCAAGGATATTAACTCGACTTTCATATTTAACTTTATACACACGATCACACTAGATACAATGTGGTTAGTGCAATAGTCGACTTGTGTATATAAGTTTATTATCTATTTATAGAGCATAGCGACCGTCGCATATACCAAAAACACTAAGTATCACACACAACCAAACACCCATTCTGACGATCTTAATATAAATTGTGAGGAGACGTTATGACGAAGTGAAAAAATAATTTTGCACAGACATTCCTACGCGTGAAATGTAGCTATCCTTTGCACAAAGTCCGTTTCTAGAGACTGTTGCGCAAAACAACATGATAAGATTCTAGGGTTACGTAGAGATATGATCGAAATATGTCGAATGTTTTGTAAAAGAAACTGATTGTTTATAAATACTTCTCATTTCTATAAAAATCTATCCTTTATGTTCAATGTAGTAGCGCATGTAGATTTATAACAAAATAAAATGCGGTTTCGAGACAAGTCGCAGATGGATCTCTCACAAAAGACCAGCACAATACAACCTATACGTCGATGAACAGTAACATGACTGTCTGTTCTACAACGCATATTATGATTTATTCTATCCTCAGCAATTTAAGCCTCTCTAAGAGAGAAAATAGTTTAAGATAATCAAGAAGAGAAACTCAGGCTTAAACATCTTAGGTGTTTAGATCAAGGTTTGTACGATGTGGATAAATCAAACAAGGATGAGACACTATACACACAATAAGATGAAAACATGAAAAACCCAAAAACATTTCGTTCATACCACGTGTCTCACCCTATTCAATGGGTTTCTATGAACTCAGAATCTTAATACCAACCTTCTTCAAAAATTGTGTGAAGATCAATAAAGTTAAGATGAGTGTTCAATGAAATACTCTTTGACCTTGTATGCTGTTCTTGAAGTAAAATCAAGTCGATGTTGCTACTTTAACCATCTTTACTAATACAAAATTCCCAATGAAAATTCAAGCGAATGCAGTGCAGTGTCTAAAAAGGAAAGCAGCTTATAATTAAGCGAGCACAAATCATGATCAAGTAAAAAGGAAAGACTCTA